>VTWG01005629.1:15588-41088 GCA_008817895.1 Anopheles fontenillei
GAGTATGCTTCCCATTAAGTCAGCACTAGCTGCCGTAGCGCGTCTTAAAATCGCCCAAATCTCAAACGCGGCAGTTCCTTTCGTGAGATTCGATTAGTATCATTAGTGTCGTTAAAAAAAGTGCTTTAAATTAAGCGTTCAGCTTTTTTTGCTTTCTCTCTGTTCTCACATTCCTGCTCCTCTTACAGTCTTGCGCGTTCACAAAATATTAGTGATGGGAAGAAAAAAAACCATTCAAATGTTACGCAATGGAAGGGGACAAGCCATAAATCACGTAACGCTTGTAGGCGGCGGAGTGTCTCTTGTTGCGTTACCAATAGAGGTGTGCCAAATGAACCAGGCACGGAACGGTTCATTTAGTCCACGTGGAAAAAAGAATGAACTGGTTCACAAGAAAAGAACATTGCGGTTCCTTCTATAAAAACGATTCAGGTTGATTCCGGACGACTCCAGACGATTCTGAAGATTCGGAACACCTCCGGATGTTTCCGGATGATTCTGATGATTCCGGACGATTCCGGACCAATCCGACGATTCCAATGATTCCGGACGATTCGGGACGATTTCAGATGAAACCAGAGGATTCCGAAGATTCCGATGATTCCAGACGATTCCGGACACCTCCGGATGATTCCAGACAATTCCGACTATTCCGATGATTCCAGATGATTCGGGATATCTCCGGATGATTCTGGACGATTCCCGACAATTCCGACGGTTTCGATGATTCCGGACGATGCCGGACGATTCCAACGATTCTGGATGATTCCGACGATTCTGATGATTCTGAACGATTCCATTCGATTTGAGATACCTGCAGACGATGCCGGACGATTCCAGACGTTTCCGACTATTCCGGACGATACTGGACGATTTCAACGGTTCTGGACAATTCGGGACGACTCCGAATGATCACAACGAAACCAGACAATTCGAACGATTCCGTCGATTCTGATGATTCCATACGATTCGGAACACTTCCGGACGATTCCAGACGATTCCGACGATTCTGACGATTCCGGCCGATACCGAACGATTCCAACGTTTCTGAACGATTCCGGACGATTCCGACGATTCCGATGATTCCGAACGATTCCAGACGATTACAGACGATTCTGGACGGTTCTAGCGTGACAGGTTAAAGCTACCATTAGGAACTGTTTCCGAAATCTGTTAAAACCGACCGGAACCAGTTCCACTTTTTTTTGGTGAACTTTACTCAATTCTACGAGGAAATCGTTCAGGAACAGAATCTAGCAGGTGCTGCACGAAATTCCCAGCGCTAACGAAACCTCTCGCACAAAGAATGTATGAAATCGTCCCGCTAGCCAGGAAGAACCACCCCAGCTCCCCAGTCACGTACCATGCCCACTGGGGAGGGAATCAAATTTGTGGAAAATCTGCCGCTCGCGTCCTTCCCTTCCCCTCCTAGTTCTTGAGTACACATGCTACCGGCGGCTGCGGTGGTGGTGGGTCACGAGAAAAAATGTGTGCATAAATCGTGCACGAGCCGGTCTGCGCAGCGTTTCCTTTTTCCGCAGGCTCCGGGCCCGAGGGGCACGTGTGCACGGCCAGCATGCCTCGATCCAAAAATCTCGCCGTGTATCGGGTCGCGCATCCAGCAAATCCAGCAGCAGCAGCAGCAGCGGTGGGCAAGTGGGACCCACCCCCCAATGAAATGTAATGTTATGACACAGATTCATTGTGTTACAGTCACTTCCTTCTTTCGTCTCTGGTTTTTTTTTTTCGTTTTTTTAGTACATATTAACGCCATTATGATGCGCCATATTTAATGTCGTGCGTTTTTTTCTCCTTTGTGCCGGAGCGGCGGTGCGGCTACAAGCGCCGGTGCAAACCAGCCGCACGGTTTGTCGTCTCTTGGCTTCTTATTAAATTTACATATTTTACACATCGATTAAGACCATTAACGGGACCATTGTATCGTTATCATCGGGCTGCCATTTTTCACATCCCCTTAGCGCCATCAATCCGTGGAGGGGTGGGGGGGGGGGCGAGCAGGCAGAGAGGAAAAGGCCCCACACACACACATACGCTGGCGTAGGATCGTTAATTTTGTGAAGCGTTCATCCCGCCCACGGAAGGTTCTTTGTTCCTGCCGAGTTGCTAGAAGGCATCCACTTAGATTGATGGTTCTTTTTTTTTTCTTTTACCGCTCCCCCAAAAGAATTGCCAGTGACACAAACGTTTCCGAGTCTTCGCTTTTTCGTTTCTAAACCGGCCTATTAAAGACAGAGCGTCATTTTTCCATCGGTCAGAGACACGTTCGGCGTCGAACGATCCCGTAACATTGCTTTTAGCAGTTTCGATAATTATTGCTTGCATGATTATTTTTTTGTTGCATTGAACAAATAGCAGAGCCATTGTACAGAATAAGCCTACACAAGTTGTTGGTTACGCCCTTTGATCATAACACTTCAGGGGAAGAAGCTTCTTGTGAAGTGATGTGAATTTAAAATCACTTGGTGTAGCATGCATGATCGATTTGTCATGATCTCTATCAGCCTGCAAAGCTTTTTGTAGCTGGCTTACAGGATTGGATTGGATCTTTACTTACTGATTTATCCGGCGCTACAACCGCTTAATGGCGGACGCCTCCACGCCATCCTGGCACCTCAATTTAGGCCTACCACGCCTCCTCTGGACGGCCCTAAAAAACTTTACGGGTTGGGTCGGCCGTATCCATACGTACAACATGGCCAGCCCACCGGAGCTTGGCGAGCTTGAGGTCGAAGTACATCTCGTACAGCTCGTCGTTATAACGGCTCCTCCATTGTCCTTTCACACATATGGGGCCAAGGATTCTTCTGAGCATCTTCCTCTAGAACGCAGCTAAGAGGCTTACGTCAGATTTGGACAGTGTCCATGTCTCAGAGGCGTATGTGAGTACCGGTACTATATAGTTCCAGCTTCATCCGTCGCGACAGGTTATTTGAGGTGAACTGCTTTCTCAGGCTGAAGAAGGACGTGTTGGCAGCCAGACACTCAGCTTCCATGCTATTGTCATTACTGTCCTTTGACCTGAGATAGGTGAATTCAGGAATTACTTCAAAAGTGCGTTCACCTATCTGTAAGTTACGTAGGCGTTAGTTTGAATTTGTTGTTGGTAGGGCCGCTGATCTATCTGCAATCCGAGGTTCTCTGCCGCCTGCTTGATCCCTTGATAGGCCTCTGCTACATAGGAGAGTCGCAGACCAATGTTGTCTATATCATAAGCTTATTCCAGAATCTGGGTTGACTTATAGAAGATGGTTCCGAAGACTCCTCCCTCGAGTCCTGGATGGCTTCCTCTAGCGCCAAGATGAATAGGAGACAGGCAAGCCCGTCCCCCTGACGCAGACCTTTGGTGGTAGCCAAAGACCCTGAGAGTTTTACATCCACCTTCATCTGGTAAGTGACGTTGGTCATAGTCATTCTATCTAGCATTATCAATTTTCCAGGGATTCCAAAAGAGTTCATAATGTCGTACAGTTTTACCCTGGCTATACTAGCATATGCGGTTTAGAAGTCAATGACGAGATGATGTATGTATTCTGCCATCTTGTCTAAGATTAGCCGCAATAGTAAAGATCTGATCAATGGTTGATTTTCTGTTTCGGAATCCTCGTTGATAATTTTTGACTATTGTTGTGATATCGCCACCCTTCTATCGAATACAGTACACTTTCGTCTTTCTGCTGATATGGAATATGCCTTTATCTATTTCCTCTTGTTGCCCGTGCGGTAGCCTACAGTATAATAATGCACTTTGCCGCTCGGCTCTCTCTCTGGCCCGACCTGCTACACTCACACATCACCCGAAGACCATTGCCTGTCTTCGGTGAGTGCCCTTAGCCGTTAGGCAGGTTGGGCCATAACAACTATCTATTTGACATGAGGGACAAGTTGATCCTGAAAGATCAAGGAAAATATCTTATAAGTGATATTCAACACAGGAATACTCCTGTAGTTGTTGCAGTCCAACCTATCACCATTTTTATGTATGGGGTAGATGTTACTGATGATATATTGGATGCTACATTGTTGAATTACTCAATAATTACTTTTATCATGTAT
Organism: Anopheles fontenillei; assembly: GCA_008817895.1. NCBI lineage: Eukaryota > Metazoa > Arthropoda > Insecta > Diptera > Culicidae > Anopheles > Anopheles fontenillei. The sequence continues at coordinate 19,663 of VTWG01005629.1, forward strand.
TTATGAGAAGTAGCTATCTTATCCGCAGTGCCCGTCTTTACCTACCTTCCCCTAGATTTTTGGTTCGTTCCCACAATTTATTGGTATCGTCCCATTGGACATCAATACAAGTGAACCAAAACATTCTGGCAAACACCCAAATAATCGTGGGAACATAGCAACAACACATGGGAAACAATAAAAAAAAATCGGGAAATAACCAAAATACCTTGAAAACCCTGTAAAATATTGCGAACCGAAACCATCACACCACAGCATCAGGAATAGGTCCAATGTGTTAGCGCCCCTTATTCCAATGTCGGAATGTATCGATTTCTCAAGTAACACCGACCATTAGGAACTGTTCGAAAATAAGGACAAAGTGGAACCGCAGAGCGCAGGAATGTAATGCAACCCGTGGATGGTAATTTTAGTCCCGGAGCCCGAAGGGCAAGAGCATCTCTCTTTGATCTAGGCAAAACGCTCGACGCGGTTCGTTTAGTGGTGAGGTGACACGCACGGGAGGTGTGCACGGTTGGTTGTGCTTTTATTAACATCATCATCGCCCTCCTTATTATTACTGCAAGTGTTTTTATTTCACCTGCCACGGGTGGTCAATTACCACGGCGGGTCCTGTCGATACAGACCGCCCAGCCAGTTTCCGAGTTTCCAGGTACGGCTACTACCCGAAACTCCGAAACTCCGAAAGTGCCGTGCGGTCACTGGGAAGCACCGCACTGAATTATGAATAATGATTTTTGTTTAGCTTTCATCACTTCTGCGCGCAAACCCTCGCAGCCGGCATCCTCCTCGCTGAAAGTTGTGCGCGTGAAGCATCCCCAGCTCATCTACATTCCTAGTACGTCGTAGATCCCTTCAAAGGTGTCCCATCTGCATCACACGCACACACGCACGCACGCACGCACCGGGTGACACCTTTTTGCAGCATCCGGTTACCGTTCCCGTGTGCCCGTTTTTCGGACGGTAACATTTTCGCATAATTAATCAGCAGCTCGCGCGGCCCAATATGCTGCTAGTCCTGTGGGAGTGGGAGTTTGTTGGGACGGCCAGGAGAAGAAGAAGAGAAAAAAAGGCATCACACACTAGACTACCTTCATTAAAATTCAGCACGAAAGGTTGTCCCACGGTTGGCCATGTGTTTTTCCTGGGATCATCGGGTGGCTTAAGTGCGAAGCGGTATGGGGAGCGTGGCAACGGGGGCAGCTTTTCCGGTGACGAAACAGGTGGCTGTATCGGTTAGCTAAAGCTACCTGGGCGCTCGTGTTCGCCAAGCGGGGACCAGGTGCGAAATATGGCAATGGGACGTACCATAATTAGCTGCGATTAGTGTAAAGCGATCCAACTTACGGGGCTTGAAGCAAAAACAGCTGAAGCAGTTTGTTTTTGTTAAGCACGTGGAGGAAACCAGGGCTATCCTACCATGCTCGAAACATTCGCCGGAATTCTTTATCTACATGTTTGACGTCCAAAATTGAAGAGAAAAAACAGAGTTATTCTTGAGTAGCTGGAACATCCGAGTATCTCCAGGATCAACCTGGATCCACTGAGTAACAACTTGACATGCGAGAGCTTGGAGTATGTTCCGTAATTGCATGGAATTAAATTGCGCCTGTGGAGTTAACACTGTAGGATAGGGAGACAGATTGAGCGTGCAAAACTACATAGATCCTTGGAGTCTGATCTGGAATTGGACAACTCTCCTTTACGCTTGGAACAAAATGCGTTAGTGCGTGTAACTATGATGACTGCGGTTAACGATGAGACTGTTGGCTTAGCTTGAACAGTTTTCGCACCTAAGATAGGATCCTACGAACCTAAGAAGACCTAGGAGTCTTCCAAATACGGGTACGTAGAGACCAGAGATAAGAAGTTAAGTTGTCTTTAATATCCTCTTCAATTGGTGATCCTGTAAGTAAGAGAAAACTGCTAACGGGGACAAATAAGGTTATGTTCTCAATAGAGATTTAATCCCGCAATATCGGATGAGCCAGAACGTGCGATGCTTGAAGTCCTAGCACACGCTCGTGAAGTAGAGAAACCTCAGTACACTAGTCTGGTTATTAATAATTTAAGCCTTCGTCTATTTATTGAACTCCACCGTGTACATATGAATACTTGATGACTTGAAATTATGTTTATGATTATGTCATTATGAAGAGTCGAGTCTGTAAGCAAGTTTGTGTTTTGTTTGTTGAGTTTTTTTTTTGTTCACGTTGTGAATGAGAGTGTGTGAAGTAATTTTTTTTCGTTTTCGTTTGTTACATTTTCATCTCATTTTTTTTAGCGCTACACACTACACACTATCCGGAAATACAAATCGTTTGCCGTTAGTGGCTAGAGTTTTTGTTTTTGTTTTTCTTGTAAAAAAGTCTACCGGCGGTTTTTTCTCGTTATGACGAGCGAAGAAGGAAGGGATGGGAGGATCTTGTTGTGTTTTAGGTAAGAAGAGTCGAGGAGGGTATGAAAGTGAAATCTTAATATGTTGCGTGTTTTTTTTTTCTATTACCGTTCTCTTTTTCTCTCTTTCTTTCCCTCGCTTCTCTCTTCCTTTTTCACGCTTCTATCTCTCTCTGTCTCTGTTTCTTTCTTTTTGTGCTATTCTAGTGTTAACCCTCCTATCATTCCACCAAGCGAACAGAAGCGCGCTCCGTCTGCCTGAGGACGTTACGGTGGTTTAGAGAGTTAAGCAAACTTTAAAAAAAAAAAAGAAAAGAACATTCACTATTTGGCATCTCCCTTTTCTTCTTCCTAACCGTTTCTCGGTTGCTGATCGAATGTCATGGATGGGATGATGGGATCGACATGAGAATAAAACATTAAACACAAAGCCTGAAACTAACTCATAATACCATTCGTACATCTGTCCGCCTCTGTCACGGTTTAAAGATTGGCGCCCTTCTTCCTCCCCGCTGTCCGGGTCCGTTGTCTAAACCCAGGATGGGGAGGGGTTGGTTTGGACGCCAAACTTTGCTGCTGAGATTGGATAGCTGAACAGCTGAAAATATACTGTTTCTGGAAGTTAGCACACGCGTGCTGTCTCTAAAAGCTAAAACATAAAACAATCAAACAAACAAACAAAAAATGCACACTGTGCACATACACACACGCGCACACATAGAGCGTGTGGGCAATGCGATGGCGGCAAAACGCGCAGAAGGTGGCGGCCGCACGCACGTTGGTTTGTGGGTGGGCGCGCGGCAAAAATGCGATCAGGTTCCGTGTGTTTACTGAGATTATCTGTGTGTGTGTGGGTTTGGTGTACGCACCGTTTAGTTCTTCCCTTTTCATTCGCTCCTGCACCTCCACACCCAATTCTCCTCTTTCGCGACTACAGACCAAACGCGTCGCGGAATGTGCAGCCTGGGGCTTTCGTCTACTCGCTATGGTTTGTTTGGGGGGGGGGGGGGNGGGGGGGGGGTGTTTCGTTTGTAGTTGCGGTTCTCTTGGCAATGCACAGGCACCCTATCTATACTAAAACGATTGGCAATCACGTAAAAAAGCTGTGCGGATTTTCTTCTGTTTCCGTTTTTTGTTTGTTCCTTTTTGGCCATGTAGAGTTGGAAGGGGAGCACTAGTGGGCTGGCGCGGGTAGAGTGGAGTGGGAGCGAAACCCTGCCCCCACACTGCACACGCTATGCAACGCTACAAATTATGCACCGTCCGTTAGTGTCGGGCTGTTGTGGGGCCCAAAATGCTGACCAAAAACCTAAACACTAAACCCTGCCCTTAACATTAAAAAAGCTGTAAAATCACAATACCTCGTTTGTTCCCCCTGTGACCTGTTCCATTTTTTGTTTCTCTTTTTTTCGGTAGCTGTGTGTGTGTGTATGTGTGTTTGTTATGTGTGCTTGCCTTAACATCTAGCGCTGCGGGTTTTTTTTTTTGCAATAAAAAAAATGAACTCCCTCAATAAAACATACACATACACATCCATCTGGTTGCCGTATTATAAATATAAAAAAAACATCCATAAAATAAATAGATAATGACTTATGCGGTACACTACACGGTCTGCCTATACTGTCGATTTCATTGTTCCCCGCGAACGAGCTTCCCGCATGACTTTGTGTGACTGTGAAGCCCGTCGCTCCTTCCCCGTTTCCCACTTACGCTTAAGCATGATACTGTTGCAATGATTTCCAGTGCGATTTTTCCACCGCCCCTTCCGGCGCCTCCCGCTCATAGCTCACTTTGGCCAGGGCGGCTGCACCGCGCTCTCCGTCGTCGTTAGCACCACCGCCACCAGCGTCCAGTTGGTCCCGGCCGGTCGAAGCTTTCGTGGTCGCGTCATGCAGCGCCGCCGTTTCCCGGTCGCCTATGGTTGGGCCCCGCTCGATCGCATCGCGCAGGGCCGCCACCTCCGCCGACGTGACCGACTTGTGGCGCCGGCCAACCCGGCAGCGGCGCTGGTAGCTGCTCTGCCGCTGCCAGCGGCGTACCTCCGACAGCCGCTCGCCCAGCTGGCGCCATTTGTCAAAGTTGATGTGCCCGTTCGGCAGGCTGCAACGGCAGGAGAAGGGAGGGGCAATTAGTTTCGAATTAGGTGCGAAAAGGTTTGCAGCAGCGGTTTGCTGATTTCACACTCCGGCTGCCACGTGCCAATCAGACACTGATGCACGTAAGAGGCGAAATAAAACTGTGATACTTAGAGTAAGGATCTCTGAACCTATCTGAACCTGGCCATATAAACTAAATCGTACTTTGCTCTAAATTAGCAGACGTTGCTTGTAGAAAAGAAAAATGTGATAATTTTCGTCGTACATCACGTGTTTAAGCTACCCTTCTTTAAAAATACTTCAATAGAGGCCCTTATCTTCCTAATCATGGGCATGGGGTTTGAATTAGTAATGGAAATAATGAAACTTTCGTCGTAATCGATTCCGCCTAACTCCGAAGTGTCTTGGAATCGATTCCGGATAGTAGATCCGGAATCAGTTTCCGGAAGCGGCTCCGAAATTGGTTCCAGAAGCGGCTCCGGAATCTTAATCGGTTTCGGAATAGGAATTGGTTCTTAAATTGGCTCCGGAATCGGCTCCCGAATCGGAATTGGCTCCGGATTCAGAATCGGCTTTGGAATCGAAGTCAGTTTCGGCATCTCCAAAAGAATAGGCGTTTGGGTCCAATGAGGCTACGAATTGATAGCCGCAAAGAATCCTAATTTACTTGTAAACAATCCATTCTAATGAAGATTCCGGAGCTAATTCCAATTCTGAAGTCAATTCTGATTCCATTACGGGAGCAAATTGCGATTCCCAGGTCGATTCCTATTCCGGCACTGATTCTGATTCCGGAGCCAATTCTGATTCCGGAGCCGATTCTGATTCCCGAGCCAATTCCTATTCCAGAATCGATTCCGGATTCGGAGTCGACTCTGGAATCGGTTCCGGAGTCAACTTCGGAATCGGCTCCGGCATCTTAATCGGCTTCAGAATAGGAATTGTCTCCGGAATTGGCACCGGAATCGGCTCCAGAATCGGAATTGGCTCCGAAATCAAAATTGGCTGCGGAATCGGAGTCAGTTTCGGCATCTCCAATGGAATGGGCGTTTGGGTCTAATGATGCTTCAATTCTGGACTCAATTCTGAATCCGTTTCCGAAGCAAATCGCGATTCCCAGGTGGATTCCGTTTCTGGAGCCGATTCCGGAATTGATTCCGGATTCAGAGTCAACTCCGAAATCGGCTCTGGCGACGGTTCCGGAAACGGCTTCGGAATCGGCTCCAGAATCGGCTCCAGAATCGGCTCCGGAGTCAACTCCAGTAACCGAATCAGCTCCAGAATTGACTCCGAACATGCAATCAGAAACGGGTAGGCACAATTCCGAGCTCCCACCACTAGTTTCAATGCCATATGCGCTTTAAAGATCTAAAAGCTATCGTCTTTCCTTAAAATAATGGGTAAAACCATTGCCCCTTAAACAACCGTTAACATTCAATGTCTCTGCAGGTAACTCTAATGGTGGCTCCGAAGCCAACAGTCCAATTTTCCTGTTCTTCGTAAAACAGTGTGAAGTATAGATTACACCTGCCAGTTTCCCTTAATGAACCAATCACGCAATGGACAATGGATTAAACCGCCCAAAACTGTTCCAGAGCGCAAGGGTACAACAAACGGAGCAACCACTTACATCGAACTGCCGCTCGTCTCGTTCAGAAAGTGTAGATCTTTCAGCAGCAGGCTGAAGAATGGCAGCACCGCGACGGCCGAGCCCTTTTTCGCGCTCGTTGGCCCCTGGCCGTCGTCCGACGAGCAGGAGGAGTTGTGCCGCGACGACTTGGACGAGGAGGAGGAGGACGTGGAGGAGGAACGTGCGCTGGCGGGGCAGCTGCGCCAGGCGGCAGCGTGCAGGGTCGCCCGGTACGTCGCGAAGTTGTTCGTCGGATCGGCCTGGTGCTCCAGGATGGCGAGCTGCTGCCGGCCACCGCCGGCCGCACTGCTGCAGGTCGAGGAGCTGTTGCCGATGCCGCTGGCACTGGAGATCATGCTCGAGGAGGTCATGCCGGACAGCAGGGACGACGACGAGGAGGTAACCTTCGTCCACTGTAAACCGGAAGAGTGTGTGTGAGAGAGATAGAGATACAGATCTGTTTACACACACACACACACAAGGTGGGTGAACTTACCGTTTTCTTTAACCGCCCGATCGGGCCGCCGGTCAGCGTGGCAATGATGGCCATCAGGCTGTTGAAGTTGCCCCGATTGAAGCACTCCCGCCCGGTTTCGATCCAAAACTCGACGGCCCGGGCCCGGTGGCGCTTCCGGGGCGACCGCAGTATGTCGGTCGCGACCACGTACGTCAGCCGGTTGTACCACTGCACGTACGCGAGCAGATTGCTTCCGGTCGGGCCGGTCCCGCGGTAGCAGGACGCGCCGGCCGACTGGCCGCTCGGCGGAAAGAACTCCTCCAGCCCGATGAAGGAGAACCGCTCCGCCTCGATCGCGGTGAGCGTGTTCGCCATCAGCACGGGCGACCCGCTCGCCAGCTCGACCAGCGCCGGTGCCGTCTTCCAGTCGTCCAGCCCGCCCCCCTTCGCCGGTGGCCCGAGCGGGCCCTTCTCCACCTCGTACCGCTCCAGCTTGGCCAGCCGGTGGGCGAGCCGGCGCAGCGCCCGGGACAGCGTGCTGCGCTCACGCGCCTTCCCCCGATCGGGCGGATCGTGCGGCCGGCCGGTCGATGGCGGAGGGCCTCCCCCACCCGCCGACTGCTGCTCGGTGAAGCTGCGCACCAGCCGCATCATCCGCTCGTCCCGAAAGTCGTACGGGAAGTCGTTCATCCAGGCGGCGAGCAGGTGGGGCAGGTTGGCGGTGCCCCCGTTCGCGATGGCCGCCCGCAACGTTCGCTCCAGTATCTCGTCCGGCCGGAGGAACTGGCGCGCGGCAAGCAGAAAGGTGAAGATGAACGACCGGTCGGGCAGGTAGGAACCGGTCGGCGTGAAGTGGGTCAGCAGACCCTCGAGCGTGCCCGAGATGAGGTTCCCCTCGGTGTAGTGCAGCAGCAGATCGTCCGCTTTGGCGTACAAGGCCGGATCCTGGCGAGTGAGGGGGGGGGGGACAGAACAAGAAAAAGAGAGAAAAAAGCGACATGAAAAATCACCATTTGACATTTTCAACATTTTAAATCTTATCATAGCTTTAACGTTGTTATTACGGTTATCCCTTTAAATCTTCTTTTCCATTTGAATGTATTGTACGAACGAATAAGACTATAATAAAACTCTCTTAAGACTGAAAGGGCCCATCTACAGAATTCTGTTAAGAATTATTATGATTGAGAATTATTTGAGAATTATTATGCTGTCTTTATGTTTATGTTATCATGTTTCTGATAAATCGCTCGCGTATGAGCAGAAATTCATGCCAAGAAAATTTCTCTGTTTAAAATACATTATAATTATTTAAAAAATATCAAAGCGCCTCAATAATATGCAACATTTTAGTTTAAAAATCAATTATTTTTAATATATAGATTTGTTTGCAACGCCCTCAATTTGCATCAAAAGCGTTTTTCAAGGCAGTGCCATAATAAACACGATGTGAAAAACGTTTGAAAAATTGCCATTTTTCTATTTGGCATGTAAACTATGAATTGGTTTATCAACAGTTCAACATGGCTGACACATATTGGATACATAAATCAACAATCTTGTGCAATTAAAAGGATTCCATTGGCTTGCTAGTGCTATCTGTTTGAAGACTCTCCAACGTACAGATAATCTCCGAGATACACGGGACCTGATGTACGCAATTTTCGACATTCGCGGGTTTCTGAATTTGACAGTTCTTTGAATACGTTTTACTGATTTGATACATTAACAGTTAAGAGCAACATGATTAAAAAAAGAAAAATTGTTTCCAATTTGAAGAATAACCACCCACTGAAAGCAAAAGGAAAAGAAACTTAAATATATAATGGCTGAAAAACGCTTTTCCACGTTTTGCGATAATAGCGTATCTCAGGTACAGCCAGTATAGATTGCTTCCTTCATCCAAGACTTAGCAAGCATTTAATAAGATCAGCTGATCCTGATGCCTCAGTCTCAAATAACGAGTCTTAAAACATGCTTAAGAATACGTTTAGAGGTTGGTTAAAGCCAGCCATCTTATAAGTCTTATAATCGCCTTCAGAACGTTTTAAAGGTTTAACAACTGTTAAGCATCTTTAAAAGACATGCTAAAACTATGAGGCTTAGTACACTCATAGTAAAGCATTCTTGAGATACGTTTAAGAGTAAAAGCTACAGGAAATGCTTCTTGGGGATTGTGCGTTTCCCATTCACTCTCGCCTAAATGGGAAAATAATGTTGATGAGTTCCCTCTCTCTCTCTCCACAGAATTTGCAAATTTGCAAGAGCGTTTAAATTACCACTGTCGTTTGCCTCACTTCCGGCGGTGCGTCCGTCTCGGTCCACTGGCCAGAATCGACGCTACCGCTCGGCCAGCAGCGCTTCTGGTTCGCCAGCCGGCCAGCTCCGCCTCCCCCTCCTCCACCGTCCGCCACGCCCCGCTGATAGCTGCCGCCGATGCCCTCCGTCATCTCGACCGTCCGGCTGCTGTACAGCTGCTTCTCCATCCGCTCCTCGGTCACCTCCCACGGGTCGAGCACCGGGTCGCCCGGCCGGCCGCTCCCAATCGGCTGCACCACGCACGTTTCCGTCGTCTTGCGGCAGTTCGACACCGTGAGGGAGGTTTCGACCGCGACGACCAGCCCCGGTCCCGGGCTGCTCCGGTGCAGCTTCTCGATGATCCGGTTCAGCACGACGATGGACGGTATCTCGCCCGCCCGCAGCGCGTCCCGTATCGATGCGGCGTCCTCGTCCACCGCACCATGGTCGGCGCTTTCCGCCGGCAGCCGCACCGGTATGCCGTTGATGAGCAGTATCTCCTCCTCGTGGACGGTGCGCGACTGCGTGATGTCCTCCAGGACGAGGCCGGCCGCCGCACCGCCACCACCACCAACACCGGTCGCGCTGGAAGAGGTGGCGGAGGAGGCGGCCGCGGCCCCGTTCAGCAGCGAACTGATGCGCTCGAGTACGTGCTGCCCCTGGATGCCGCCGGTGGCGTCATCCTCGACCGTGTTGGACATGCTTTCCCCCCCCCGCACGCGGTTGCGCGTGTCTGTGTGTTTAACACGGTATGTGTGTGTGCGTGCGTGTGTTTGGTTGTGTCGCGCGACCTTCTTTCTCCTTTAGCGCATTGTTGTTTCCTTTGTCCTCGGGTTGTTTGTGGTGTTTGAGCTTTGATGGGATTGAAAGGTTGAGCAAACCACAGCCGTTTGATGGTTTTCTGGACGCTGGATTGTGTGTGTTGTGCGCGTGTAGGTATGCACGCTTTTCGTGTTCTTTCCTGCTGGGCTTGTAAACTGAGCTACAAAATGACTAATACTGCACTAGCTGCTCGGTGCGCGTTCACCCTCCTCCCCCGGGCACTGCCCGCTGCCGGTGGGCATTCGAGCTCAAGGTTTTCGACAGCACAGGCAGCTGGAGGTCGGGACGCGGAAACCGGGAGGCGGGGAGGGGTTTATGAATTCACTTTGTACTTTTCACTGAGCCGCCCAGCACCCGAGCACCGTACTGCACGCCAGACACACTTGCGGTCGTAAAATCAATGCCAAAAATAGTTGAGCGAGCGGCAAACTGCCAGTGCCGACGGCTGCCTGGAGAACATTTTCCGTCCACGCCAGATTGAGCAAAAAAAACGGGGGAGAGTTAAAAAAAAAACAACAAAACGGGTGCGGGTTCGTACGGAACTTTCTTGTTTTTTTACTGCTCTTTTTTTCTCTCTCTCTCTCTCTCGCTCTCTCTCGGAGCGTATCACTCTTCCACACACGGAGGCGACACAGGACGGACACACACACACACACGCCCGCCGTTGTTCACTCTATTGCTTTTGCCGATGCTGCTGCTGCTGCTGGTGCCGCTCCGGGGAAACCGTAAACAGGAGTTGGGAACGCTTGCTGTACACGGCCCTGTTCAATACTGCACCACCGCATTTCCCTACCAAACACGCACCCACACACCCAAACACACACGCACGCACAATGGCAAGCGAATCTGAACGCCAAGCGTCATGTGTTTTTGTGCCCGTGCTGTTTGCTGTTGTTGCTTTTGCCAGCGGCTTTGACAGAGCGGGTACGCGTACCGCGCTAGGTACGCAACGCGCCAGTATAAACACGCGCTGGTCACCCTGCTGGTGACATTTGCCAGTCGGATGCGTTGAGCACGAACATTTGGCAGCTCGGCGGCGGTGATGGTGGGTGGTGGGTGGTTCGGTGCGTGGAAATGGAAATGAGATTTTCCTGAGCGAGGGCGGGTGGAGGAAGGGCGTAGAGAATTGCGTTTACAATTCGAACGAAAGTAAAACTTGACATTTTACGCAAGATGTTTATAAAAAAATGTTAAATTTCAATCTTGTGTTCATTATACACTTTAAGTGCCAGACCATTTTTGTTTATGTTTCCCTGGGTGCACAAGCACTTTTTGTTTACATTTTTGATGACCATCATATAGGATAGCCATGGCCCACAGGGAAGTGCTACTAAGAGAAATAGACAACCACTATGTCTACCTCAAAAAGAGACCGCTGATGATGGAGCATCCCGCAACATAGGAGGGAAAACTCCGTCGAAAAAAGAAGAAAAAGAAGTGTTACTGAATATAAACAAACTAAAAGATGATGAAAATAGTGATGTTTAATACAATTTTGTTTCATTTCTTGTTGTATTTCCATTGTTTTGCTTTGTTTTGATCATTCAATCGCAAAAACAACAAATATTTTTAAAGTTTTTCTTTTCAATAGGATGCTTCGTTGGAAAGCGATCATGTAAAGAACGTATGTTGATATTTGGATAATAATTTTACTAATATCTGCTCTACATTAGACGGTTTGAAAACTCACATTATATCTAAAATATACGTGGCTGCACTATATTGATCGAAGGAATTGTTATGTTGCATTTATATTCCAGATTTCCACTTTTCGCAAAAAAAAGGAAAACATCAAAAATTTGCCAAAACGGCATACAATGTCAAGTTGTTAAACATTTTGTTGATCTTTTTACAAAATTTCATGATAATACGCCCTATCTGTTACAAGATATTAAGATTTAAAGTCAATGGTTCCTGGCTATCATATATGATAGCCGTGGCACTCAAAGTGTTAATTTGAAATTATGTTTTGTCCGTTTCGGTATACAAACACGTCCGAAAATGTTTCTGCAATAAATCGATTTGTTTCTCTTCCAACAAAAATGTTTCCGCAGCATGCCTTTGACAGTTCGTCCATACCATTTGGCAACAAATGTTCCCGCAACATTTTCATAGACGGGCCTAAGATTATCCACCATAGTTCCGTTTTTTTTTATTCCAGTCACGTATACTAATGGAATTGGAGTGCTTTTTTTTTAATTATTGCGGGTATTACCTGTCACCTTGATTGTTGTGGCGTGGTACTGCAGACTGCTCTAGAGTATAGACCATCTCTTTTCTGTGACCATTCTCATTGTTGTAATTTGTTTCCTTTTTTTAACGGAGCGACTCCCCTGCCGCTCTGCCAAGTAAAAGGGCCTAGTAAATGTGAACATATCAAATGTCCACTAATATTGCGTCCCCATCTCAATACCTGCAATACCTACTGTTTTTTTATATCTGGTCTTGTCCGTTTCGGTTTGGAAATCGAATTCGGACACTGTCTGCCCAATCTGGTATACTGGTAAAGAGACATTTAAAGAAACAGAACGCACCCCCACTACTTACGTGTCCGGTCGGATCCTTCGCAACGCAGCCATTCTGAGGTAGTCGCCGTTCGAGCAGAAACCTTGCCTTTATGCTGCCGCATTGGCGGCGCATCTCCGCCTGTAATGCCGCCTGCAGATTGTGCTCCTCGCCCGACGGTTTCTTGTTGTGTCTGTCCCCGTCGCCTAGTTTGCCGTCCTCGCCCGCAGCGCTCAGCTTCGGCAGGCGGCCCGGCGGGGTCGCGTCCAGCTCGCCCAGCCCCAGCCGCAACGTTTCCTCCAGCCGCTGGGCCAGCAGGGACGTGCGGATGCCGCCCTTGGGCGTGTTGTTGTGCTGTGCGGCCGACGCCATGTGCGGATTCGGCGGGGGTGGTATCGACCGGGGCTTCACGGGCACGGGTGGTTTTTTCGGGGGACCGGCCGTTGCCGCCGTCGCCGTCGGCACGGTTGTCGAGTTCATGGCGAGCGTCCTATGCGACACGCACAAATTTTGGAAACTACAGTCTCACTCCCGCGCCCGCCCACAATCCTTCCCCCTGTCACGGCGTGGCGTCAGGCGATGTTGTGCCTGCTCACGGGTTCCATGCAAACAGGCAGTGCAGGATAGGAGGATGGGAAAGCACTACTAGCACCACTGCACCAGGCACGTGCAGACCGTTTTATTGTCGTGACGTGTGAAATTGTTGTGACTGGAAAAAGTTTTATTCACTAATTTTTGGCGACTGCACACACACACAAGATTGAGAAGATAGACGACAAAAAAAAAACCGTCGGATGTGTATCCTTTCCCTTTTCCTTTTTGCTGGTTGACTGTATGTAGATAGAGAGCCCTATATTCGAGGACCCTCGCGTATAACTAAATACCGTTCAACACGGTGCAAGCGTAACCCTTGGTGGCTACTGCGCAATCGCCACCCTTCGCCAGCGCGCAGAAGAGGCATTGGGGGAGACATGCATGCATCAGGATATACGCGTTTTACGCTAGACGTCTCCCATCCCTTTGCCAGGGCTTCTTCTGCTGCTTGTGGCACCGGAGTGGACGGCTTTCCCATCGCTTTAATTATTCAACCGTGTGGGTGGGTGTGTGTGCGTGCTCGTGAAACATACTAGTGGCTCGAACCTTCACAAATGTTAACAGGCATTGGCATTGGCAAAGGCGTCCTTGCAACGACTTTTTTTTTAATTTTAATGCTTGCAGAAAAAATTGTTTCCGAAGTAGGGTAGGGTAACCAGTACCAGTTTTCGGCAGCATTAGAGTGAAAAATAAGATGTTTATCGTGGTTTTAAAATTCAAAACAAGTAAGAATAAATTATTCAAGTAAAAAAGCTTTCATAAAAACCACACTTCACTTCAAAATTATTTCATTTTCAAACATTTTTTTATTGCATTTTTGCAAAATTTCACGTTTTTAGTTACCCTGCCGAAAACTGGTAATTTCAACCAAACCTGCGGTCACGGTTACGGTTCTGGCCACTTTCCGTTTATACCAGTTGTGCCAACGTATTATTCGTACCGCCGATGACAGCTGTCAAAGTGGGCGCTGCAGCAGTGCTGCCAGTTATTGATCCCGCTACGAAATTCCCCGCACGCTACGTGTAGAGAGGAAGAGAGAGAGAGGGGGAGAGTGAAACAAAATAGAACAACACAGCAGCACCCAAAAAGCATTCCGATCAGCGCACATATTGGCGATTTTCCTCCGCAGCATAACTCGCCCCTAGTGTGGCCAAAACACAAAAGAGAAAGTGGACATTTCCCAGCAGCAACACGCACAAAAGTGCCGCCACACGATGGTTTTCGGTGTGGTTCCGTAAGAGCTTTGAAGCGCGTGAGTGCGTGTGTGTGTGTGTGTTTTGCACCCGGGAGAGCTCAAATCCAGCTATTCAAACCAGATCCCGCCCCACCCACCGTCCCGCAGGAGGTGTGCGTGTGTTTCGCTGGCCTGCAATGTTGTCATCAAACACGCCCGACTGCCCGTAAGCGAAACAACAAAACAGTCGCCCCTGTCTCGCCCGTCTGCTGCTGTTGTTGTTGTTGTGTGCGAGCGACAGCAAGGGACACGTCATTTTTTTCGCCACACTGACAGGTGTACTTGCAGGCGTGTGTGTGTGTGTGAGTTTTTTAAACATGTCAGGCTCCTGTTTTGCTTAACGCAATCGTCTGCAATCATTCGAACGAACAGTAGCGGAGAAAGCAGAAAGGAAAGACAAGACAGGGATAGAGAGAGAGAGAAAGAGTCCTTTTGAGGATCCTACATTCCAGCCTGGCCACCACCAAACACCCGATCAACCTCAATCAACGCCAATCCCACACATACGCGCTGCTGGAAAGGATCGAACCAGCCGGGTGCAATCTCTGTGTGTGTGTGTGTGTGTGCGGGGGCTCTGGGGCTAGTGTGAGCAGCATCCAACCGTGGGGAGGGAGGGAGGGGGCCGCGGGATAACGAAGCATGATGTGGCTCGGTGGTGGCAGGTGCCATACCTTTCCGGCGCTGCTTCTGCTGCTGCTTGTCACGGTCACGGCTGTGGCGAGCGGAGCGGATGGGACGAACGTGGACAAGGTGCCGCTGAAAGCGGCAACGCCCGGCCAGCAGGAGGACAACGCGGGCGGGGAGGACGGTAAAGCGCAGCCGACGGCAACACCGCCGACGGGCGAGCGGGTGGAGAGTCCGGTGCCGTCCGGCACCAACCAGCAGCGCAAAGCGGCCGAAGGTTTGATCGACGGGCTCGGCGGGGAGGAGCGCAAGGGCGACGCGGAGCAGCAGCAGCAGCAGCATCCGTGGGAGAAGCTGGACCTGGACACGATCAAGCTGGTGCAGATAACGGACTTCAGCAAGGAGAAGGACAACAAGAAGATACCGGCCGTGCTGTACGACATACTGGAGGTGCAGAAGCGCCTGATCCAGAACATCGTGACCGAGATCGAGGAGATCGAGCAGCAGCAGGAGGCGGAGGCAGGGGCCCAGGGGCTGGGCCCGGGCAGTGCGGCCGGGCCGCCGAGCGAGGAGGCGGTCGAGGCGCAGCAGATCTACGAGCATGCGATCGGCGTGCTGAACCGGACGAAGGTGGACCGCCTGCTCGGCCACAAGCTGATGGTGGAGGCGGCCGGCAAGGGCCACCCGCTCGCCCGTAGCCACGTCGCGTGGGCCCAGCTGCTCGGCAATCCGGTCCCGCTCGACATCGAGTCGGCCAAGCGCACCTTTCTCGAGCTGGCCGCGGACGGGCTGCCGGACGCGCAGATGGGGCTCGGCTTCATGTACTCGGCCGGCATCGGGTTCAACGTGAGCCAGGCGAAGGCGCTGCTCTACTACACGCTCGCGGCGGCCGGCGAAAACTCCTGGGCCCAGATGGCGCTCGGCTACCGGTACTGGGCGGGCGTGGGCGTGCCGAACAGCTGCGAAACCGCCCTCGACTACTACCGCAAGGTGGCGACCAAGGTGGCGTCCCAGGTGACGTTCAGTGGCGGGGCGGCGGTGCACCGCATCCGGCTGCTGGACGAGGTGGACAACTCCGGGCCGAGCTCGGGCATCCTCGACAACGATCTGATCGACTACTACCAGCTGCTGGCGGACAAGGGCGACGTGCAGGCGCAGGTCGGGCTCGGCCAGCTGCACTACCAGGGCGGCCGGGGCATACCGCTCGACCACCAGCGGGCGCTGCAGTACTTCAGCCAGGCGGCGAACGCGGGCAATGCGGTGGCGATGGCGTTCCTCGGCAAGATCTATCTCGAGGGCAGCGACAACATTAAGGCGGACAACGAGACCGCCTTCAAGTACTTCAAGAAGGCGGCCGACCTGGGCAACCCGGTCGGGCAGAGCGGGCTCGGCATCATGTACCTGCACGGCAAGGGCGTCCGGAAGGACACGGGCAAGGCGCTCAAGTACTTTGCGAAGGCGGCCGACCAGGGCTGGGTCGACGGGCAGCTGCAGCTCGGCAACATGTACTACAGTAAGTGTATTACACGTGGACGAGAGAAAGAGAGAGAGAGAGTGGGAGAGGAAGCGAGAACAATTCCATTTGAAATTAATTTCCATTTCGTTCGCCCCACCCAGGTGGCATCGGTGTGCAGCGGGACTTTAAGCTGGCGATCAAGTACTTCAGCCTCGCGTCCCAGTCCGGCCACGTGCTCGCGTTCTACAACCTCGGCCAGATGCACGCGATCGGGCTCGGCATGATACGGTCCTGCCCGACCGCGGTCGAGCTGTTCAAGAACGTGGCCGAGCGGGGCAAGTGGGCCGACCGGCTCATGTCCGGCTACCAGGACTACCGGTCGTACCGGTTCGAGGAATCGTTCATGCAGTACGCGCTGCTGTCCGAGATGGGGTACGAGGTGGCGCAAAGCAATGCCGGCTTCCTGCTCGACCGCGAGGAGGTGAACCTTTTCAAGGACCGCGGCGAGGAGCTGGTGCGCGCCCTGCAGTACTGGGGCCGGGCCGCGGCCCAGGGCTACTCGGCGGCGCAGGTGAAGCTCGGCGACTACCACTACTACGGCATGGGCACACTGATCGACTACGAGATGGCTGCCTCCCACTACAGGTGAGAGCTGGTGGGAAACGGGTTGCGCCAACATTTCGGAAGCCGTGCGACCGCCTCACACGATTACGATTCTGGAATCAACTCCTATTCTGGAATCTATTCCGACTCTGGAACCTATTCTGATTCTGGAATCAATTCCGATTCTGAAATCAACTCCAATTCTGGAATTCATTCCAATTTCGGAATCTGTTCCGATTCTGGAATCGATTCTGATTCTGGAATCGATTCAAATTCTGGAACCCATTCCGATTCTGGAATCTATTCCGATTCTGGAATCAATTCCTATTCTGGATCCGATTCCAATTCCAATTCCGATTCCTATTCCGTTTCTGGAATCAACTCCGATTGTGGAATCTAATCCGATTCTGAAATCTATTCCGTTTCTGGAATCAATGCTGATTCTGGAATCGAGTGATCTAGTAGAAGAAGCTCGGAATCGAAAATACCTGGTTCTGGTTCCGTGCTAGGAATAAGTTCTGGATCCGATTCTCATTCTGGAATCGTTTCCGAACCAGGAATTGATTCCGATTCTGGAATCTATTCCAATTCTGGAATCTATTCGGATTTTGGAATCAATTCCGATTCTAGAATCAATTCCATTTTAGAATCTATTCTGATTCTGGAATCCATTCCAATTCTGTAATCATTTCCGATTCTACAATTGATTCTGAATCTGAAGCTCAATCGATTCCGATTTCGATTCTAATTCCAGAGCCGATTCCAAAGCCGTCTCCGATTAGAATCGATCTGGTATCCGTAATCAGCTTCGGGATCGGAATCAGAATTGGCTCAGGAATCAGAGTCAGTTCTACAATTAAAATCAGAAGTTTTAGAAACGAACTCAGCCCCGGAATCTCCATGGGAATGGATCGTTTACAAGTAAATTTAGGTTCTCGGCGCCTATCGATACAATCGTAGCTGCATTGGACCCAATCGCCTATTCTCATTGAGATACCGAAATCGAATTTGATTCCGGGGCCGATTCTGATTGCGGCGCCGACACCGATTCTAGAGCCGAATCCGGATTCTGTAGCCAATTCCGGAAATTGATTCCGGATCTACTCTCCGGAATCGATTCCACAAAAAATCGGAGCTAGTCAGAATCGATTCTTTTTTTTAACCTTTTTCAACTCACTCACTCAACCCACCCACAGGATGGCTTCCGAGCAGCAGAACAACGCGCAAGCGATGTTCAATCTCGGCTACATGCACGAGCAGGGGCTCGGTATGAAGAAGGACATTCATCTGGCGAAGCGGTGCTACGATTTGGCCGCGGACTCGAGCGTCGACGCGAAGGTCCCGGTAACGCTGGCCCTCATCAAGCTGCAGCTGCTCTTCAAGCTGGAATCACTGAAAGAGGTAAGTCGTCCGTTCGGTTCGGCCATTTGCCATTCCACCAAACGATTACTAACGCTCGACGATTTTCCTCCCCTCCCCACTCTAGACGCCGTTGAAAATCATCTTCAACCTGGATGAAAATATTGCCTCGAACTGGGACCTGTACCTGATCACGGTCATCACGATACTGTGCGGTGCGGTGCTGTACTTCCGGCGCCCGGTACCGCGTGCCCCACCGGCACCGAACCAAACCGGTGCCGCCACCAGCACCGGTGGCAGCAGCCAGCAGGCACCGCCGTCCCCGGCCAGGACCGACCGCGATGACGCGCCAGCAACGCCGGCCGCCCCGTCCGGGTCCACCGGCGAGCGGGAGCACCGGGCAGCGGCCAGCGCCAGAAATGCAACAGCAGAAAACCGGGCAAATCGCAATACCGAGCCAGCAGATGCCACGTTAAATGAAAACGTTGAGTAGAGAGGCACATATAGGGTACGGCCGAGAGAGAGAGATAGAGAGGAAAGTAAGGGCCAACTTTAAACTATTGTAAATAAATGTGATATTACCTTTTGTTTCAAAATAGTTATCACACAAACAACACACACACATAGTCACACCGACACAGCTGTAAGGTAAATGAAGAGAATCATTCGTGTGTAAATTTGTTTTTCTTCTTTTGTTGTTGTTTTATTCCGAAACCTTTTCTTCATCGTACACAGTGTGTACACGTGCTTCAAAATGTTTCATGTGTACACTTCTTCTTCTACCATGTGTAACATTGTCCTAACACTATACACAGGCCCTTTTGGGTCTTACTCAGTACACTAGGCAGCCGGATAGGGGGTCCCGGTCCATTCTAGACCTGAACGCAAGGCGGGCCATACTGTTAAGTGTGTGCCACGGGGCCGACCCATATGCGCCGTTCGAATGGTGTCAGCGCATCATGATTAAATAGTAATGGGTATGTTATTTAGTACCTAGCCGAAGGCAAACATAAACTGCTCGCCTACCTTTGCTCTACGAAGGGAGAAAAAAACGGTTTTATTATCACCTGTACAGCGAGAAATGAATGTGAAAGACTGATTTGGAACAGAGACGACCGTGTATTTGCGGGTAGATTTATTTCCAGAGGCGTGAACAAAAAGCAAAACGTTATGGACGACATGTGTGTTGCATATTTCTCCTTCTGTAGCTTGCCCTAACGCTCAGCCCCGTTTTCGAAAAATATTACGCGCAATCAGTGCAATTGTTGTGTTGTTGACGATTGTGTGTGGAAATCGTGGTTGGGAATAGAAATGGAACAGAAAAAAAAGAAGTAGCCTCCCCCCCGTCATCCAACTTAGGCGAAATAATTCAAATTAGCCTTCTTCTTCGACTGCACCTCCATGATCGCGTCCATAAAGTCCTCGTGTATGACGGACACGGCCGACCGGCGGAGCGCAATCATGCCCGCCTCGACGCACACCGCCTTGCACTGCGCGCCGTTAAAGTCGTCCGTCGACCGGGCCAGCTCCTCGAAGTTCACGTCCGGGCTGACGTTCATCTTGCGCGAGTGGATCTGCATGATGCGGGCGCGCGCCTCCTCGTTCGGGTGCGGGAACTCAATCTTGCGGTCGAGACGCCCGGACCGGAGCAGGGCCGGATCGAGAATGTCCACCCGGTTGGTGGCCGCAATCACCTTGATGTCGGCGGTCGAGCTAAACCCATCGAGCTGGTTGAGCAGCTCCAGCATCGTGCGCTGCACCTCGCGGTCGCCCGCCTTCTCCGAGTCGAACCGCTTCGTACCGATCGCGTCCAGCTCGTCGATGAAGATGATGGCCGGCGACTTTTCCTTCGCGAGCGCGAACGCATCGCGCACCAGCTTCGCCCCGTCGCCGATGAACATCTGCACCAGCTGCGGGCCGGCCAGCTTCAGAAAGGTGGACTTGGTCTGGGCGGCACAGGCGCGCGCCAGCAGCGTTTTGCCCGTCCCGGGCGGCCCGTACAGCAGCACACCCTTCGGCGGGTGGATGCCCAGGTTCTTGAACTTGTCCTTGTGCGTCATCGGCAGCACGACCGCCTCGATCAGCTCCTGGATCTGCTTGTCCAGCCCGCCAATGTCCGAGTACTGCTCGGTCGGCCGCTCGTCCACCTCCATCGCCTTCACGCGCGCATCGTACTCGGCCGGCAGCGTCTCCAGTATCAGGTACGAGTCCTTGTTCACGCCGACCAGATCGCCCGGCTTCAGCTTGTCCGAGTCGACCAGCCCGATCACCGGCAGGAAGTAGGTCTGGCGGGTGGACGTTTTGATGACCGCACACTTACCCTTGCGCTGCGAGTCGAGCACCACGACCGCCCCGTCGTCCTCCTCCTCCTGCGGGTCCACGTCCAGCAGCTCGATCACGTTCGACACCAGGTACGGGAGCGTTTTGTTCACCTTGATCTTCTCCGTGTTGTCCTTAATCTTTTCGTTCTGCGTCTGCAGCTCGTGATTGATGCGCACCACCTCGCTCTTCATGATTTTGATCTCGTTGTCCATCAACCGGGTGCGGCTGACCAGCTCGTCCGTCGACATACGCAGCACCTCCTCGCCGAGCTCCTCCGAGTCTTCCCAGATTTCACGATCCTCCAAATTTCCGGCCATTTTTCAGCACACTCTCTTTTTACCGCACTTGCACGGAGCTGATGGGGCAGGAGTTCCGGGATTTACGTTGATGCGGTTGATTGTGATCGGTGTACCGTCTTGCGCTGTGTCTTCGCGTTCCTAGTTCTGGTGCGAAGCCTCTCCCCAGTGCAAGTCGCTGTTCGCAAGATGACTATTGAAATTCGCTGCTCCGACGCTGTCAACTATGATTATATTTGCGATTTCTGTGTGGCAGAAGAAAGGCCCCCGCTATACTTTTGCTCACTCACGCTGTCCGGTTGCCTTGCCGTATGCTTCCTTGTCCCTTCGCCCCAGAAGCGGCTCCGCTTTGACAGCGATGAGTTGCGTACGCGCGTTTACACCGCGCAGTTGAGCGATCCCACCCTTTGCGCAGTTCGGACCAGAGTGACCAGAAATAACAATTCTTACCGATTTTTGAAATGCTTACCGATTCACAGATGAGCACCCTAAAACCACCGATTATTCATTTTTCCTACCGAAAATCACAGATTTTTTCACAATATTCACCAAGAAATCGTAAAACTATTTCCTCAAACAGTTTAACAGACTGCAGGTGAGAGATGGCTGTGAGAGAATTGACAACCGGTTTCTCAAACCGGTGAGTTTAGAGCTCCAAAAAGCGCCGAGATGAAACTTTTAAGGCTGGAAATAGACGAACCGAGATCGTCGCGGTACCGCGAAATTCGCG
>VTWG01005635.1:0-10564 GCA_008817895.1 Anopheles fontenillei
TTGATGTCGGCTGGTGAGAAACACTTTATTTTCTGATTCTTTGGAGGATTCACAACCACACATACACAAACACGCGAAAGAGGTGATTCAGATGCACTGTTATTTTCGCGAGCCAAACGAACCAGCACAATTCAGTGCGTGTCCATTGTTATCAGCTTGTTGTTGTTTTGCTTGCGCAGCGCTTTTGACGTTTGCTTTTGACGCGTTCGGTTTGACGTTTCCGCCAGGTGCCCAGTGGTGTGCTGTGCCTAGGGACATAGCTGGGCAACATGTTTGAAATTTGAAATTTGTAACGGTTCTTATTTTTGTTGTAGCATTTTTTTTTACCGTACTGGTTAATTTTAGCCCGGTTAGCCCGGTTATAGCTCCATTTAAATAACAAACTGATGGGTCTCATAAAAAGACCTAAAACTGAAAAAACTTCCACCGGTGTTGGAACTAATGCCAAACCCACACTGGTCTTGGATAATCTTGGATACTTAACCCAAACCAGTTTTGGAATTGGTCATAAACCCACGCTGGACCTCGAACCTATCATGAACCCATTCCGGTCCTGGAACCTCTTCTTCTTCTTCTTTTGGCTCAACAACCGTTGTCGGTCAAGGCCTGCCTGTACCACTAGTGGGCTTGGCTTTCAGTGACTTATTGATTTCCCCCCATAGCAGGATAGTCAATCCTACGTATGGCGGCACGGTCTATTTGGGGATCGAACCCATGGCGGGCATGTTGTTAAGTCGTACGAGTTGACGACTGTACTACGAGACCGGCCTGGAACCTATCATGAACTAATATCGGTTCTGGAACCTATCACGAGCCAACAACGGCCCTGGAACCTATCATGGACCCATATAGGTCCTGGAACCAATCATGAATCCATACTGGTCCTGCAACCAATCATGAATCCATATCGCTCCTCGAACCGATTATGAATCCATACCGGTCCTGGAATCTATACTAAACCCATACCGGTTCTAGAACCAATCGTGAACTCGTATCGGTCCTCGAACCTATCATGAACTCGTATCGGTCCTGGAACTTATCACGAACCAATACAGGCCCTGCAATCTATCATGAACCCAAATCGGTCCTGGAACCTATTATGAATCCGAACCGGTTCTGGAACCTATCACGAATCATTACCGGTCCTGGATCCAATCATGAACCTACATCGGTCCGGGAACCGATTACGAACCCATACCAGTCCTGGAATCTATAATGAGCCCATACCGGTTCTGGAACTGATCGTGAACCCGTATCGGCCCTCGAACCTATCATGAACCTGTACCGGTTCTTGAACCTATCACGAACCTAAACCGGCCCTGCAATCTATCATGAATCCATACCGGTCCAGAAACCAATCATGAACCAATACAGGCCCTGCAATCAATCAATACTGGTTCTGGAACCTATCATGAACTCATACCGGGCATGGAATCTATAATGAACCCATTCCGGGCCAGGAATCTATCATGAACCCATACCGGTCCTGGAACCTATCAAAATTATTAGCAATTGTTTCCAAATTTAGAAATTTTGAATTTGTTTCAGAACTGGGTTCTACGCTTGGAACAAGTTCTAAGGTCGGGAATAAATTCCAAACTTCTAAGAAAAGGTTAAATCTGGGACTGGGATAAGTTTAAACCAGTACTAAAAAAGGACTAGTCCCAACAACAGTTTCAAAGCCTAAGCTATTCCTGCTAGGCTGTATTGATGACCAGTTATGACATCGTAGTTGCCATTACATCCTCTTTGATTTAATGTATAAGATCGTCCAAGACTACTTTGAAGATCGGACCATGCTACAGAATTAATTCCCAGCATATTTTTAAGGTTGGAACGGATTTAGGATTATCAGAATAAGAAAAAAACTGTAATCGTGTCAAACAAACTTATTAGAGAAAAGGGAAAACACAGTTCAAGTTTAATGATTTTTATTTTACTTCGACACAATATGAAATCACATTGCAAATTTATTGCACAATAAATCTATTTTTTTTGTTCATTTTATACGAAGTGAATTGTATATGCTTTGATTTGATTAGGATTCGACTGTTTGGGTACAGAAGAAATGATTCCTTCTTTGTTTGTCCAAACAATATGTTTGTTTGGGTGACATTTTAATCCCATTCCATTTTTTGATCGATTACTCGGCTAATTGCGCCAGCACTTCTTCCTCCGCCGGCGATAGCTCTAGCTGCTCATTGGCCTCATCAGCCATCACGCTCAGCTGGGCCTGCAATTCCTGCACCTCCTGCGTGCAGAGGCGTCGCTGTGTCATCGCACAGTTGCGATACTCGCGCAGTAGATGCGTCTCCCACAGGAAGTCGGCACAGTTGTCCAGCTCCGCCTGGCAGCGCACGTACAGGGCCACCACTAGCGGCTGAAATTCGGCCGGCGTTTCCTCCGGGAAGGCACGAGCAAACGACAACGCTAGCCGCTGGTTCTGCTGGTCGACCGTGCGCTGCTCAAGTGAAACACCGCCCACGGTTGCCAAATTGCCCGCACCGGGCACATTAGATTCATCGGGCTGAGAAAAAAAAACCCAAAAAATGTTCTGAACAGTTCTTCCAAGAATGTTCCGCAATGCTACTGCTTACCTGTTGGGCCACCGCTAGGCCAATCGCTAGCACGGCAAAAATCGTCAGTGAGCTGTTCATTATGCTTGTTGGAGTGGTCGTATCTCGTCTGTGCGGAAACTGTTCGCCAGCCGGCAATAGATATAGTCGGGCCGGGTTGTTTATCTGATGCCAATGGAAAGACCCCCGGATAGCAGGGGTTGTGTGCAGGTGTATTAGAATGTTTGCTGGTAGATTAGTGGTGCAGTTCCGCACTGGGCACGCCCGTGTTGGTAACAGGAGCGCAGTGTTGATTATTTGATCTGTTGTAACAATATCTCTAACGGCGGGGGACATTGCAGATGATTAAAGTGATCAAACCACTAACGCTTCCGCCACAGCAGCTAGGCAGTTTTCGAACTAACGCGTCAGATTTTTTTTTCTCAGAACTCTTCGACCAGTTGAATAGATTATTTTTTCAAGAAAATGTGGCACACAGTTCACAAACATTCAACTTCAAGTCTATTAGCCAATTCCAAGAATGTATTGGTAGAAATTCGGGTTAAGGCATTACTATTTCTGAGAATATTTAAACACCTCAAATCCTTCTCAAAGCTGAACTTTTGATGCCAAA
The DNA here is from genome assembly GCA_008817895.1 of Anopheles fontenillei. Taxonomy (NCBI): domain Eukaryota; kingdom Metazoa; phylum Arthropoda; class Insecta; order Diptera; family Culicidae; genus Anopheles; species Anopheles fontenillei. The sequence goes on from VTWG01005635.1 coordinate 3,190, forward strand.
ATCATTCACACAATCATTCAATTCGCGAGAGAAAATCCTTTGTAAATTGATCCTCAGTTTGGAATTAGAATACAAATCTGAGTTTCATATACAAATTGGAATTTAACTCACTGTGATTACTGTGATTCTATGTTTTGAAGCGTTATAAGCCTATTGCATCCTTCGAGAGCCTTACAATAATAAGATATCCTGAAGATGGTTTGTAAAACTGGATATTATTAAAAAGCGCGTTGATGATTGTTCAGACTAATTATAAGACTTGTTGCATACATTAACATAATGTTACGACTATTTAAATTATTAGCATATTAGGTATCTATCTATAGAAATATATTGCAGCACATGTCTGAACCTCCGAAAAAATAGTATATTTTGAAAGAGATTTACTTTTTGACATCTTGAATTACTCAACTTCAATTATTGTCCGATTACAACTCTGATGCCTCTATTCGACAGTTACATTCAATGACTTGGTAATAAAAGCCAACGGGCGTTCACGCCTTTCCAACAAACTTTCTCCCATTTGCCGCAAATCTCACAACCGACCGAAGTTTAAATTATGACGACCATTAATACAATAGATACTGATAACACCTTCTTATGTTCGACCCGAAGAACGACAAAGCGCTGTTGTAAAGTACGTGTATCCACATGGAGGTGCCCTCAGCCAACGGGACAAAAAAAAAACAACCACAGCGATGACGAAGATACCAACACGGCTCACATGGAATGGACCGCGATTCCAACCCTACCGGGAGTATTACTCGGGGTGTCTACACCAGTCACGTGTGGCATTGAAGTGTCGCAGTAATATTGCAGCACAACGTCGAACAACGAGCGCTGGCAAAACGGTCGGACAAACAGTGCACACAGAGGCGAGGCGCAGGCGACAAAAAGCCACTATATAAACGAGCAGCGAAGAAGTCGTGGCATTTAATTAAGTTTTTCGCTCGCCCCGGTGTCTAGGTCGGCTCGCGGAACTATCTCACACGCCGCTTCCTCTAGGATCTTAATTTGCTTACTAAGATATCGGTGTAACTTACACCCCGCTGTAGAGCTGACAGTCAGTGATAAGCTTTTGCGGGTATCCAACCATATTCTGCACACTTCACCTACTCTCTGGCTTGGGTCTTTCCCTTGGATAAAAGCGGGAGTCAACTGTAAGTTACAAAAAAAGCGATAAGAAAAACGAAAGACGGATATCCTTTCGTTTCGGCAAACTAACGGATATCCTCCATTTTCTTCCCATCTTTTGCAGATCAGAGCGTGTTTGGTGGGTGAAAGTTTGAAGAAACTTTTGTAAATTATATACAGAAGGGGCAAGACCCTCTCGACAGAGATAGAGAAAGAGAGAACGAAAGAACAACATCACCCCAGCGCAACAAAGCACGCACCATGGTTCGCAAGGCACTCCTGTCCGTCGCGGTTATTTTGGTGGCAATTTGGGCCACCGGGAAGGTACGTCTGGTAAAGGAGCACCTAGTATAAGGCTAATGTTTACACCCCACCCCGCAGGCACAGGAAACGGAACAGAGCGGCGGTGGTGCATTGACCCTGGAAGAGCAGGCCGTCCAGTACAAGGCGACGGTGCTGCTGGTACTGGCGAATCGGGCAACCAGCCTGCCCGCCGAGAGTGAACCGGCGGTGGCGGTCGTGGTGGAGGAGGCTACCCAGCAGCTGGACGCGTGTGCCGCCGGTCTCGCGGTGCACCAGCAGCTCTGGCAGTACAAGGTGTGCGGTTCGGCCGTATTGCAGCAGGGGCTGAATGCGCTGTCGGCGCTCCAGGCGGCTAATGGAGCATCAGCAAGCGTCTAGGCTCTGGTAGGCAGTGTACATTGATAGACATTGCAGGGCGTTGGGGATGACAATATGACGTTTTTTATGCGATTGGGACAGACAATAAAGGTTTCTCGCTTGGCGGGGGATATTGATTAATCTCTCTGAGTGTCTGTATTGAAGACTTTTGGTGAGAAATCGTTGGATGTTACGAAGCATCTAAATAGCAAAAAATCACAAAAAAAATTGTTTTTGTTCCCCAAAAGTCTTGCCCAAAGCCCAACAGACTGGCCAAGAAAGATCGTCCCACAGACCCAAAGCTCTTCTGTTTGGTTTGCTGATCATCAAAAAAATATATAAAAAAAAATAAGTAGGCACACTTGTCTTGGGTTCTTATGGGACTCTGCGGGCAGGAAATATGTTTCTGAAGTGCCATATTTCGGGCATACGCGTTAATAATTCTTCCCATCATAGCACAAAGCAGCAAAAGTATGACTGGTCCCTTCCGTTTCCCAGAATGGGATGGGGCGTCCAGCAGCATCCATTTTGGCGAACAAGAACCAATCATTTCGCTCCAGTTGGTCATCCGGTGTGTGTGTGTGTATGCTGCAGCCTCGCCAAGAACTGTTTTGATTTTTTTCCCCATCCTGCAAGAACAAACCATCCTTGCCAACTTCGTACGTACTCCGGGAGGCTTCTCCGTGATGGCTGTTCTTTGTCCAAGCCTATTGTGTGTGTGTGTGTGTGTTTGTGTGTGCATGTGTGTTGGGAGAGTATTTTGGGTCGCAAAAAAGTACAACAAAACCTGGAATATATGACTCGAGCTTAATTGCACGTTACTTTGTTAGGCGCCGTACAAAAATGTTTTGGTGCACAATCTCATCTCCAACCTTTTTTTTCTTAAACTTTCTAAAAAGAAACAGTTATGTTTCACTTCTGCTTGCGCTCAATTTTGCAACAGCTTGATTTGATGTGTGTTTTTGTTGTTGTTGGGAACACGGCAGCAAACTGTGGCCCATGCGCTTCCAATGTATGAGTTGTTGTTTTTTTCCCCCGCCCGTCTTAGCAAGAAAAAAGCCCAACCCTACGCGCTCTGTCATAAAAAACAAACAAAACAAAACACAAAAATCCCGCAGCGAAGGGTTGCTCCAGCTGCGCCGATGAACTTTCGGCAATACCTCATCATTCCCGAAATGTGAAAACTCGCCCTGCAAAGGTAGAGCAATAAAACCATAAACTGTGCCGGCCCCCGGTGCCGTCCCAGATCCGATCCTTTTGGAGGTGGAATTATCTCCACGATCAATCTCGCTTGTGGCCGCGATCGAAAATGATTGACTGGGACCTGCGAGCGCCCGGGAGTGGCTTCTTCGCGAGGACAGGCCGGACATGCGGACACCCACCCCGCTGGCTATGCCCGGAGCATGGTCGAGCAATTGTCGAGCAAGGGCGCGAGCGAGTGTGCCGTTGAGTGAGACATTTGTTATAAAAATTACCTCCCCGAGGCGCTACTGCTGCACAAAGCGTACGGGGCGTAGGGTGGCGAAATGTTGAGCCACCGGAAAAAGGTGCTTTGTTCGGCCGTGCGCTATTTCGGCAAACCATTCATTCAGCACACTGGTGCGTTTGATTGCCCTGTCGCTGCCTCACCTGAACGCTCAGAGAGCGGCCGAGAGCCTCCAGAAAACGAAAAGAAAGCGAATACCATTTGTTCCGCACAAATTGGACGTCTAAAGGCTACGTTTCAATGGGGATGAGGTTTCCTTCAGCGGAACACCACTATCCAGGGGGGGAAAAAGCTGTTGGAAGAAAAGAGTGTCAGTTTTAATAACGCGTCCGCTTCCGTTTACAATGCAGGAAGAAAATGCTCCCCCCATCGAGGCGCCCTTCCGATCATCTCGGGAAAGAAAAAGTAAACGCGCGTGTGTGTTTGTGTGCAGCAACGTGTAAGGAATGCTCGTTTTACGATTTGACATTACAAAGCATCTTGCACAACAATGGGGCGCCTTTAATTTCTTGTGGCCATTTGTGTGTGTGTGTGTTTGAATTTCCACTGAAGGATAAAAATGTCATAAAAGCGTGCGTACTCGCTGGACAAACAACCGCCCCCTGTCTTTGCTGTGTGTTTTTGGGTCGGAAGGAAGAATCATGGTCCTTCATTTGAAAAGTACTTTTCTCAACTTTTTTTTCGGGATTCCAGGCTTTTCCAGGCACGAGAATTTCAAGCACCACATGCTGTACATTGTGGTAATGTGTTTTTGCCCTATTCATCACACCCAAAACTGTTCCATTCCCCGGCTCTACGGGGGTGTGCACGTATGTGATTGTGAGGAATGTTTGCGAATTATCTAAAATGTGTACGCTACACCGCACACGAATGGGAACCGGGAATTTTCTATTTCGATGATGGTGGGAGTGTTGTTTTTTGTGCTCTTGCTCTAGTGAGTTGATTCTTTTTACTCGGTATGGATCCTGGATGTGCTCTTCAGTTCTTGGAATTTCAGCCTTGGTTTGCTTTGATAAGGAAGAGATCCAAGATTTTCGGATTTTCTTTTTCAATTTAATGGAACACATCTAATGGTTTTGTATAAACTCTCTGTACTCATCCCGAAATTTTGCTACGCTTAGGTGTTAATAGCAATAGCCTCGAGCCGAACTGGGGGTTCTTGGTGGGGCATGAGTCCGGCATCCTCATTATATTCCCCAGCATCCGTCAGGATACTCTGTTTGCCGAGTACAGCTCAGCTTTATCCTTCTTCTCCACACTCCATGCTCGTACACATCGCCGAAGATGGTCCGGAGGATGCGTCGCTCAAATACGCTTACAGCATTTGCATCATCCGCTCGGGCTCATGTCCATAGAGGGCCACCGGGCGATATATCTCACATTTAGTGCGGGCTCGAAGGCTTCTGGATCTCAGCAGTCGGTGAAGTCCATAGTATGCACGATTCCCCACATAATGCGTCTCCGGATTTTGCTGCTGATGTCGTTGTCCGAAGTAAGGACCGTCCCTAGATAGCATAACTCCTTTTCTACCTCGAAGTTGTCGTCATCAACTAATTTACTGCCTACCAGATGGCCTGAGTCTACGGCAAGCAGGAACTTCGTATTCGTCGAATTGATTCACATTCCAATTCTTGCTGCTTCGTGTTTGAGTCCGGTGTACGCCTCACACACACCTTCACTGTCGTCTTGCCGATGATGTCGATGATATCCGCGAAGCCAATAAATTGGAGAGACCGGTAGAGGACCGTGCCACAGATATCGTTGTCTAGCCCCGCGCTTCGAATGACACCTGCCAGAGCGATGTTGAAGAACAGACAGGAGAGTCCGCCACCTTGACTCAGACCTCCGTGAGATTCAAACGATTCCGACATCAAGGTCGACACGCTCACCTTACACTGCACCCCGTTCATAGTGGCCTCTAACAGCCGGATCAACTTCCCAGGAAAGTGGCATCGCTGCATGATGTTCCCTAGCTCATTCCCGTCTATGGTGTCGTAGGCCGTCTTGATGTCGATGAACAGCTCTCGGTATTCCTGAAAGATCTGCCGAAGAGTAAACATTTGGTCAGTGGTGGATTTGCCTCCCTTGGGGGGAATTCCCCACCGGTTAAAAATCGCTGGCGTAGATCTTTACGCGATATAGAAGAAGAATACGTTATGAATGGCATTTAGAGCGACTCTTTTGCTTGCTGGAGATCAATAGGAATATATTTATTTATTTGTTAATCAATCAATNCGCACTGGTTACGCATTGATAATTAGCCGTCTAGTAGTACACCTAGATCACGGATTTTATTGACACGTTGTATTGGAAGCCCGTTTATTGTATAAATTTGTTTGATGAGTCTCCTCAAACGGATAAATGACACTAAAGAGGGTAAAGCACATTTTTGGACTCAAATAACTGGGAAGTTACTAGCACATCAATTGGCACACAAATCCACAAGTTCTGGTAAAATATCACAGTTCCTATTCAATAATCACAGGGAGAAGAATCTTTAAGTCATCAGTGTACACTAAAATGTTGTCATGGGGTAGCACATATAGTTCACATAGAGCAGGAATAGTGAAGGTCTATGTTTGCTTCCTGATGGAACTACCGATGTACTTGTGAATTGATGAGCACTCTTTTCGCCGAATTTCACAAAGCCCGGTCCCGGTTTTTCAGATACGAACGAAGCCACAATAGTAGCAAAAAGCTCTTGCCTATCGAATTTTGCTACCAGTCTATCCATCAATACACTGTCGTATCCATTTGCTTCCCTTTTGTCTATTTGCTGCTCAGACACTCCGAAACAAGATAGACTAAATTTGTTGGGATCGAATTTGTAGTGGCATGAGTAGAGCATCAAGAATAAAGTTTTGACTGAGCCTATGATAGCATCAAGCACTAACAGTTTTGCACCAGGAGAAAGCGAAGTGACACCTCTATAGTTAATGACCTAAAATATATCACCTTTCTTATGTACGGGATCATGCCTTACGATATTTAATACATTGTTACATCAATTCTGGAATAAGAGGACATAGATTTCCTTCCAAGCAAAAAAAATCCCAAAAAGAACTGTAGAGCCGATATAACTCTTTACAACAGTGCAAGGACCAAATTACACAAGTTTCAAAATTCAGCTTTGAAGAATATGCTTTCAGATGTTGTTTACCTGTTCATGTTCATGCATATTAGGATTCGATGGTGGTTTAATGGTTTTGCTTCTCGCTGTTAGTGTGATCCCTCTGCTCGATTGCTTTCATATCCTTCATATGCAAAAACCGGATACACCACTTTGTGCTCGATTGGCTCAATTATATGTGTAGCGTGGAAAAACGGTTACGAGTGTGTTTAACGGAGATTACGGCATAACTCGATCTGGTCGGGCTTGCACAGCACAACAACCGGCGCGTGGGTCGGTGTGTATATGCAAATCGATCGATTAGAGGTGCGTAAAGTATTCGTTCGTTTAGTACCAATATGATAATATCTGTTACTACGCACCTGATTAAAACAATGTTCAATGTGTACGCGACCGGGTTAAGAAAAGGGTGCAAGGAGAGGAGACGATGAGGTGTTGGTAGAATTGTGGAGAGGTGTGGGGGGAAGGTAGGCGCGTGAAGAGATATGGATAATAAAAATTCCATTTCAAAGCCTCTCTCCCACATCACGACATTGCTAATGCGGTGCCATTAAGAAGAGCAAAAAAAAGAAACAACACGCACACATTCACAAAAAATATATATATGTACAAAATGCTCTAGGCAAACCGGTACGCATTTAAATGAATCGCACGGGGCCGGGTTTTTTTTTCATTTCCCTTCAGTCAGTCCATTGGGAGGGTTTCCAATCGTGCCGACGACGGCCTAAGACGACATCCTTTTTGCCAGCGCACGTAACCAGCGGGTTCGGGAGCTGCAGAAGGAATGTGTGCGTTGCGGCTAGAAACCGGCGCACAAAGGCAGGACCCACCGGGCTAGGAGACCAGCGAGCCCGAACGATATGTGAGAAAAATACGAAATTAACACTGTGCCGGTATAGAAATGGCAAAAAAAAACATAAAAAAATTCTGGGTGCCGGTCCAAACAACCGCACTGCGAAGCTGCA
>VTWG01005636.1:0-16653 GCA_008817895.1 Anopheles fontenillei
GCAGGCGACAACGGACATGATATGGAGGAATAGAAGACTGATTGGGAAGGAAGCGACGAATGGCAATACGGGCTTTTATGATGGCGATAACTTCATTTCCTGTCCACGCAACCCTTCTGCTTCTGCACCGCAAGCAAATGATGACGGCAGATGAGGTTTTATCCGTTTTAGTTGTGCTTTATTTTCTTACTAAAATTGATGCGAAATTGTAACCCAGATTTGTTGGCACCGTTTGAAAGGAGACCTTTTGGTGGGTGGAGGTTTCAACTTCAAAGGAAGGTTTCGTTCCAACTTCTGCAATATGGATTTGTGAAAAAGCACACACACACACACACCGTCGCAAACGTATCGGAAATAGCAAGAAATACACATTTAACGTTCTCCGTTTTGAAAGAAAACTAAGCGTGCCAATCAAACGACGTGTGATGGACGAGGCGCGGCGTCTCGTGTTGCATAGAAAGCGAGTTCTCCGTTTCTTTTCACGCCCCTTTCCTTTCTCTATTGCTATTAGCCACCATCACACGGCCAGTTGACAGTGCTGACGCCCGTGAACTTGATGGTTTTCTTTTTGGTGAGCGCGCTGTGTTGCAAGGGAAGTGGTAGAAGGCCACAAGGCGGCAGAGAAGGTGGGAGGGACGAATTTATGACAGTCGCATGTCGCCGCATAGTAGTTGGGTCATTGTGTTAGTGTGGATCAAGAAGGAAGTTGGTTGGTGATAAATGCAGCGGTGGCTTTCAATGTATTACATTGGTATTGTTTGCTATTTCACGTTTAATGTTTGACTTTTTCTTACGTTTATGTATTCAATTTATAATTATTTTGTTTGTTTTGAGTTTCAATGTATTTAAATGTTCATTATTGCTATCTTTTGTTGACTGTTTGATTCTGTTTTTTTTTCATAAGTACTTTACTACTTTACTTTATTTTATATCATTCTTCATTACTTTCTTTGCTTTGATTATGTTTGCGTATGTTTTTTGGTGTTCTTAAAAGTTTATTTTTATGTTTTATTTACATTTTTGTACTTCTCTTGTTTTCTCTTATTTCGTTATTATTTCACTCGTTTTTCATAGATTTTGTAATATTTTTGGTTTGGTTTCTTTATTACTTTACTTTAGTTATCAGCTTGTTCTTCTATTTGTTTGATGCTTTATGATATTCCTTGCTGTTTACTCCTTATTTTTTCTGTGTAATCTTATGTCTTACCATATTTAAACGTATTTCTTATTACTATATTTGTTATTACAAATTTTAACATAACAACATAACATAACAAATTTATATTTTGATTATCGTGTTTATTTCTTAGTTCGACCAACAAATTGAAGTAAATCAAGAAAAGAATTCTCACACATAATAAGAAACCTTACTCCACCAGCATTTGAACCCCGTAACCTTGCCACTTGAAAACTGCTAATCAAAACGGCTATATCAACAATTAAAGACCGTTAATCTTATCGGCTGAACTCTTGCAATGTACCGCCACCGGAACCCGAACGAGCGATCATCTAATCAAGTACTCATTGCACGTGTGTTGTGATGGAGTCGGCGCTTCTGGCGCCTCTGTTCATTCCCGAACACCAAACTGACAACAACAACAGCACCCAAATCAGGAACCGCTTGTATTTGTCCACATAAAAAAAGAAAGAAAGCAATAAAAAAAGCCAAGACGTGAATCTGCCGAATCTTTGTTCATTCATTCGTACGAACAGAGGCAAGGCGAAAGGATGAAAAGTGAACACGCGAACTCGCACGAAAGCGCCCCCTTCCGAACAGTGAACTGATCCCGAGCGGGTGTTGCGAGCAGCGATTTCAAATACTTTGCGCGCATACTTCGATGCCCGGTTTTCAGTTCGCAATCGTACGCCGGTTCGGGCGGATGTGTACCGCACGGGGCATCAGATAAACGCGCATTGAAAGTGTTTCGCGCGATCGCGTCCCCGCAGTTGAGCTCTTGTGTTGTGTTGTTGCGGGCGGGTACGTAGCAAGCCGAATAGAATTGAAGCGTGAACCGTGTGTTTGTCGTGAGCGTCAATATGCCAGTCATAACGAGGACCGGCAACCGGCCGAACGAGGAGCTGCTGAAGGCAACGCGCCGGTCCACCCAAAGGGGCATCGTAACATCCCCAACAACGACGACGACCACCAGCAGCAGCAGTAGCCGCATCACGACGACACTGGTCAAACCAACGCTCCACCAGTCCCGTACGCGCTTCATGCCGATCGAGTTTGATCGCAACGGTGTAAGTGAAGGGATTGGGATGCGACCCGCGAATGTGTGTCAGAGTTTGGTGTGCAATTACAAGAAAAGTGTCCCAACAAAGAGGGGGGAAAATTCAGAACGGAACGGTGTATAACAGTCGGTGCAAAATTCAAATTTAAATTTAGCCTTTTTCGCACCGAACAAGAAGCGCACATTGGCGGTGCCAATGGAAGACACGGTTCTCAGGGCATGCTGCAAGTAGAGCATGTTTATTGAGGCCTTGTGCCTTGTGTCTGATATCCTCGAAACCGGCCTTCCAACCGTGCAATTGTTCTGCAAACTGCAACGCAGGCCGTTTTGCGACCTTCATAGTCCAAAGCCGACAAACCATGACCATGTCGGCCAGGAAGTGAACGAAGCATCTACGCAAGTCGAGCGATATGATGACGATAAATGGCACACACAAAAAAGCTAACAAAGCTAAAAACCTTCCATTCGAGAACCATGCGGGCGACCCGAAAATGTTTATTCATCCATTGCCGAGTTGGGTTCTCCGGCGCGCGCTCCGGATTCTGTGCTTGCTTTATCGCGTTGGAGAAGGTTCTGCCCGTGCCTACTTCGTTCTCCGTACGGCATGGAACCGGTTTTGTTTTTGGAGTTTCTGGGGTTTATTACGCCCTTCGCGGTGGGAAGAAACTGGACCGCAAAGAAGAAAATTGCAAGAAGCATTGGAGCATGGAACATGCTTTTGTAATGCTCGCCTTTTTGCTTGCGGTGCTCGTTTGTTCTGAGTGACCTTTTCGTGGGTTTCGTGGCTTATCATCAGCGTGTGTGTTGCGCTTTGCGATGATTACGCTAAACGGATTTTTTTGCGTAATCTTCAGAAGAACCTTTTTTGTCGTTTCCCTTCCAAATAATTCCAAATCCAAAAACTGCGAAAACTTCTGTTTTGATTCGCTTCATTGAATGTTAGCGTACGTACGATTTATCGCACCTCTCCCACCGCCGTGTTGACAAGACGACGCTAACCAACCTGTCACATACCCCACATGCCGGAAGGTGAACGAAGCAAGCGTTGACGCTTCGTTCGTGTACGACCACACTCTACCGGTGTGTTTGTTTATTTGTTTTGTCTTTTTTAATTTGTTCAGCAAACGCCTCGCCATTGTGACTGGGGGGGAAAAGGAGAAGGTTTCGGTGCGGGAATTTCAATGCCGTTTGATTTTTCCTGCTCGTCACTGGAATTCTGTGCCATTCATATTGAAGGAAGGTACAGCATTCTGTTGTTTAATTGAGCGTTCGGTAGCGTACTGGAAAATCCCAGCGGAACGAGTTCACGGGTTTGTTGCCGTCCCTGAGTCACAAGCAGTTCTACTCGGCGAAGGGTTGAATCCCAATCAACATTGTAACTTGTAACACCGCGTCAGGCAGTCGAGCAAACTATTTCTTTATGTTTTATTACCATTCCAGTGGAACGAATCGATTAACGGTGCAATTAACGCACAGCATGGAGCGGAAACACGGTACCGGCCTGCAACAGGTTGGCTTTTGCAGCGCTTATCGAACGCTTGTGTTTGAACTTTGATAAAGAAAACATCTGTTTGCCGCAGCCGATTCGAGCTCATTTGGCAGGGGTTTTGCATAGTCGAGACAGCAAGACGACACACACGGCTGTTGGCGACAAGATGGATCGATATTTTCCGGCGTTCGTGTGATGATAATAATGCGTGTCTCTACAGTTTGCGCCACAAAGACGCGTGTTTGCTTTTGTTGAACGCTGGACACGATGGTCATGCTCGCTGTTCGTAATTTGGATGACTTGGGTGACATTAGTATCGATGTAAGTGGGGAATAGTAATGCGCTGATGATGCACAAAGAGCTCGCTAGCGTTTACTGGAGCCAACTACTCTCTAACGGTGATCAACAGACAACAATGAACAGATTGTCTCTTTTTACTTTAATATGAAGGACACTTACCTGTAGAACAGAATTTCATATGAATGAATCACCCGCAAAAAGTGTTTTGTGAAGGGACCCCCCAAACAAAGGGGGGGTGTAATTTTCGTTTCTTTATTACATCAAGTTTGCTCTTCCCCTTTGTTTTGTGTGGGTCAAAATAACCGTGAACGGTCACGACCTAACCCAATGCTTTTTGTTGTATCCGACGAAGACGACAAGCGTACAGTTTAGTGTCTAGGTTAATACTTGTAAGGTCGGGTTTAATGTTCCAAAAATTACAAAGGAATGTCCTGCATCGAACTTGAAACATCTCGTGTGCTCCAACACCATCAAATAACTAACAAAAAGTTCCATTATGCCGCGAGTAGTAGTGATGTTACTAAAAATAAAACTAGGTGACCGTATTCCAAATGAACAGTAGTACTTTACACTACAGATGGTCGTCCGTTACAAGATCGTTCGTGGGAGTTTATGAAGATTGCTTTATTTTTGTTTTCGTTTCAAGTGACCCTAATAACAAGTGAAAACAATCTCTTACTTGGGTAGGCTTGAGTAGGATCAAAAGAACGTTGTTTTTCTTCGGAAATTTATGTAAACTGCACGTGAAAAACATTTGATTCAATTTTCGAATAACAACATTACATAGGGAAATGAAACAGTGAAATCAGGTTAGTCGTTGTTAACAAGCGTTAAAACACATGTTCAACATGTGGTACTATAAATGGCTTGTCATGTAGGGCGCGACATGTTCTTTTTTTTTATAGACCAGAGCTGGGGAAATGTGCTCCCATGTGGAGTTGGACTGATTTTGTGTACCACAAAGAGAAAAGAAACATATTGGAAAATGGGAATTATGAATAGTATATCAACAAAAAGGAATACATCGAAGAAGCGAAGGAAGCACCAACTGGAATTAAAGGCAAATCCACAAACATAAATTGTACAAGCATTCAAATTAAATGCAATTAGAAGTTGAGCGGACATAAGCACTTTATCCGGGTCAACCACTTCCTTGGCAATTTGATAAACCGCGGAAGGCGCTCAACACAATCGGACGTTCTTCCCTGAATCGCTTTCACACCTATCGGGTGGCATTTAATGTAATTAATTTTCGCATCGACCACCGGTCACGCAAGGACAGCCGAGGCACACCCAAACTCTGACACCTGACGGCCTGAGGTAGGTCGACAAAACAACGAACGAAATTACCCACTTTTTCCCCCTTTCAACTTCCCATCTACAGCGTGCCTACCCGAAGCCCGATCCGCAGCGACCGGCGTACGTGCAAGACTACTACAAGCTGCGCACGGACTGTCTCCGGGCGGGCAAGCTGTTCGAGGATCCGGAGTTCCCCGCCGACGATAGTTCGCTTCACTTTTCCTCCTTTGCCGGCCGCCAGTCGCAGTACAAGTGGTTGCGACCGCATGAAATCAGCCCGGACGCGGTGTTCGATGTGGATGGGTTTTCCCGCTTCGACATCCAGCAGGGACTGCTGGGGGATTGTTGGTTGCTGGCGGCGGCCGCTAATCTTACCACCTTCCCGGTGCTGTTTAGCCGTGTCGTGCCGGATGATAACGATCGTATCCAGGGTGGTCGGAAGGGGGTAGACTATGCTGGTATCTTTCACTTTCGCTTCTGGCGCTTCGGTCAGTGGTACGATGTGGTGGTGGATGATCGACTACCGACGATACGAGGGCAGTTGGTGTACATCAAATCCTCCACGAAGCATGAGTTCTGGAGCGCCCTGTTGGAGAAGGCGTACGCGAAGCTGTTCGGGTCGTATGAGGCCCTGTCCGGTGGATCTGCAAGCGAAGCGATGGAAGACTTTACCGGTGGCTTGACGGAGGGATACGAGATGAAGGACGCTCCCGAGGGGCTGTTCGAGATGATCGAGAAAGGATGCAACAACTACGCGATGTTTGCGTGCAGCATTGAGGCGGGAGCTGGGGAGATGGAGCAGGTCACGCCGCAGGGTCTGGTGAAGGGTCATGCGTACTCGATCACGAAAGCGCAAGCGGTGGATATCGAGACGCCACGGGTGAAGGGGAAGATACAGCTGCTCCGGCTGCGCAATCCCTGGGGCAACGAGAACGAATGGAACGGGGCGTGGAGTGACAAGTCGCCCGAGTGGCGCTTCATCAACGAGGACACGAAACGCTCGATCGGGCTGACGTTCGAGGTGGATGGGGAGTTTTGGATGTCCTTTCCGGACTTTCGCAAGTGCTTCGATCGGGTGGAGATGTGCCACCTCAGTCCGGACTGTCCGATCGCCCTGCAGGAGAGTCGGTTCGCGTGGAGGCAGTGCGCGTTCGAGGGAGAGTGGGTGCTGGGCAGTACGGCCGGTGGGTGCCGTAACTATCCGGACACGTTCTGGCACAACCCACAATACGTGATCCGGCTCGATGATCCCGATGCGGACGATGAGGCGAAGCTGTGCACGCTGATCGTGTCGTTGATACAGAAGAATCGACGCTCGAAGCGGAATAAGGGCATCACGTGTCTTACGATCGGGTTCGCGATCTACCGGGTGGAGCCGAGTGATCTACAGCGGAAGCCACTGCCGAGAGAGTTCTTCACGTCGCATCTGTCGGCGGCAAAGTCGACGTTTATTAATCTGCGCGAGGTTACGTGTCGGTTCCGGCTGCCGCCCGGATCGTACGTGATCATACCGTCGACGTTTGAGCCGAACGAGGAGGGCGAGTTTATGATCCGGGTGTTCTCGGAGTGTGCGGCCAACATGCAGGAGAACGATAGTGCGATCGGAGTTGGTACACCGACGGTAAGTAGCACTGGGAATGAGGTTTTGGTTAATGTTTGTGGTGCTTGTGGAATGAAGAATGCAAGTAGATGATCATCACTGTGTAAAAATCATAATTGCACTACTACTTCCAAGTATAATTGCATCTGTATGAACTACATCACTCTTGTAAATAACATTACCTCTCTAAGGATCCATCACCATCCAAACCTTCAGCTGGAGTTGGTCCACCATCTAAGCCTTCGCCCAAAGTAAGTGTTATTTGAATGTTTGATGTTCTCTTCAATGTGTCCTATTCCAGCATTCACACAACTAATGATCCGCTCCCTTTCGCAACTATAGGACGTAGACACGGGAGTTACTGACGCACAGCGTGCCACCATGGAGCGGCTCTTCATCGAAGTGGCCGGTGAGGACGGTGAAGTCGACTGGATGGAGCTGAAGCTGGTGCTTGATCGTTGCTTCCGCGAAGACATCGTCAAAGCATCCCGTGGCATCTCCCGCACGTATCAAAGCACCCGAACGACTCCACTGGAAAAGCAACAATCTGTGGCCGGCACAGCTTCGGCCGCCATCTCCCAGACGAGCCTGGAGCGAAGCCTGTGCGGTATGTGGAGTACACTGCAGAACCTGTTCCGGGAGATTGCCGGTGGAGACAACAGCCCGCCGGCAGCGGCGAACGGAGAGCGTCGCGAGCTGATGAGGAGTGAAAATGTCACCCAAGTGCATGGTAGGATCTGCAGGAGCATTGATATTGACATTGAGATCTTCTTAATTACTGTCTGTCTTCCTATTTTCCAGCGGATCCATCCAATCCAGGCTTTTCGAAGGATGCGTGCCGTTCGATGGTGGCCATGCTGGATGAGGACGGCTCTGGTAAGCTGGGATTGGCCGAATTCCAGAAACTTCTAGCCGATATCGCCCGCTGGAAGGGTGTGTTCAAGCAGTACGATACCGATCAGAGTGGCCGGATCAGTCCGTTTGAGCTGCGGGCAGCGCTACAGTCGGCGGGCTACACGCTGAACAATCACATCATTAACATGCTGATGCATCGGTACGGTTCGAAGGAGGGTGAGATATGGTTCGACGACTTCATTACCTGTGCCGTGAAGATCCGGACCATGTTTGGTAGGTTGAATGTGGAGCTGTTGTTGGAATGTTGGATGATCTTAATGCTGTGCTCTCATTTACACAGACATCTTCAGAGCGCGGGATCTAAGCAACAGGAATGAGGCTCGCTTCACGCTGGAGGAATGGATCACGAAAACGATCTACTCGTAAAGTACGAAGGAAGTTTGTTATCAAATTATATGGACCAGTGGAAAATGCGTGACATAGTCACCACATGCCTCTTGCACAACTGTAATCGTAAATGTTTGCTGTAACTCTGTGTTCGGTGTATTTGCAAGTACACATTAAAGTTAATGTTTTGAATGTCGTCTCAAAGACGAGGATAAATGTACGATCAAATCGAATATCTTGAAGTGTTTGCCTTGGAAAGAATAATGTTCGGAGGTTTTGCTGATTTGAAATAAGCTCTACAGAAGCGGTTTATTCATTGAGGATACGGTAAAGAGATACGGAAAGGAGCGTACTGATTAAAGTCATGTTTGAGCGCATGTTATGGCATCGTTGGCATCCACGGTTGATCTTCCTCAAGCGGCGTCCCGGTGTATGACATCTGCAAGTGAGGTAAGTATAAAATTCAAAATCCTGCTATAATGTCTCCAAATTCTTCATTTTAGGACTCACCTATCGCATGACGACACTCGGCCGCACACAGCACATACTCAATCAGCTCGATCTGCGGTCTGTTCAGCTCCACCATCAACCGCTGCAACCGGCACAGGATGCGATTGTTCGTGTTAAAGCCGGAAGATCGTAGCGCATGGCGCAGCTCACGCCGATCCAACGTGCCACTGCCATCCATATCGTACAGCCGGAACACCGACTCCCACTGATACACATCCCGTGCGATCGTACGGAACTGTTCGTACCCGATCGTATCCTGCCCATCGGCAATGCGCCCCATCAGTAGCTTCACAATCCGTTCCAGCTCCTCCCGATGGGCTTGATCTTCCTGCACGATCGGCTCCCCCGCTCGGCGACTCTTCCTCACTGCGGATTGTATCCAGAAGCACGCACAAAGCTGCAGTACACAGGAGTAGAACTTCCTCCACGGAGAAGAACCACCGCTCGTCTGCTGTTTCGGCTGTGGCCGCTTCGGAACGTTCGTGCGGAAAAACTGTTCCCACAGAATGTCACACAGGCTGGCTGTGTTGAGCAGTTGCTTGTCTCCCTCTGCACGATTGTAGAATGCATTCGCGAGCAGTGCCCACCGTGGTGTGTCGAAGAACTTCCCCTGCTCGGTGATACGATCGTCCAGCGTTCCGAAGCAAAGCGTTGCATCGTTCTCACACAGTGTGTTCCCACGGGCGGTAAAGATCCGGAGCAGATAGTCACCTTCTTCCCCCGGCTCGAACGTTGAAGGAATGACGAGATACAGGCCAGCGTCCAGCGTTAATCGGCAACTGATTTCACGCGCATTGATAAAAATCGATCCACCAACGATCGCGTGATCGTGATGCTGGAAGAACTCCCTCGGGACGGGCTTTTGGCGCAGATCCTCCACCGTCACCCTGTACACGGTAAACCCGATCGTGAGGCTTGGAAGGGAATCGGCCCGGCGATACTTTTGCATCAGTGCAATCACCACACCGGAACCGGTTGTACCGTCCTGCACGTGGATCGTGTACTGGGGATTCAGCGGGAATGTGTCGAGGAAGGAGATGTTCCCCCCGGCCGTCGTGTCCCGGATCCACTGACCGTCCAGTGCACTTAACTCCCAGCGATAGCGACGGGTAGAGGATGTTCGATCCCCAGCACCATCTTCCTCGATGCTGTGCAGTTCTGGTGAGAGATGGCAAACCTCCAGCCGGTCAAAGTGTTTCATAAAGTCGACCAGTTCGATCCAAAACTCGCCATCGTTTTCAACCGTCAGCCCGACGCGCTTCCTTTCCGCCTGGTTGAGGGACTTCCACTCCCGGGATTTGTCGCTCCAGCGGCCATTCCACTCGATTCCGGTGCCCCACGGGTTGCGGATGCGAAGCAAACGGATGTCATCGCTACCGCTCACTAAGCCGGGGATGCTACACACCTTAGTGATGGAGTAGGAATGGCCCCGCAAAAGACCTTCCTTGGTGGCAACGTTCTCACCCGTTGGATCACTCTGAAATGAAGGTGAAGGACGCTTAAAATGTACAAAAAGTTCAACAAAACATCTCGCAAACTCCTCACCTTCAAGTTGCAGGCAAACAGTGACCCCATCTCGGACCCACTGCGCAAGATATCCCACAGCTGGTCCTCCTGCCCGTCGGCCATCTTTTTCGGCTGATAAAACTCCGTCAGTCCGCCGGTCAGGTCCTGCATTGCTTCCCGTGCCGTACCACCGTCCAGCGCACCGTACGAACCGTAAAACTTTGCGTACGCTTTCTCCAGCAGTGCACTCCAGTACTCGTCCCCGTTAGCCGACCTGCCAAACAGCAACTTCCCCGTGGCGTCCGTCGGCAGTCGATCGTCAATCACCACCTCCACCCACTGGCCAAACTCCCAGAAGCGAAAGTGAAACGCACCGGCGTACTGCTGCTCCTCCTGGAAGCTGTTATCGCCCGGCAGTACGCGCCGAAACAGCCACGGATGGGAGGTCAGATTGGTGGCGGCCGTTAGCAGCCAGCAGTCGTTCAGTGCCCCCTGGCAGATGTCCAGCCGGGAGGCACCGTCGATGAAGAACCGGGCGGTTGGGGTAAGCTCTTGCGGGCGTTTCCAGCGCACGTTGGTGAATTTGGGCATACCGATCGAGGCGTCCGTTGCGGGAAAGTCGGGATCTTCGAAGAGACGGCCCTCGGATAGGCATTGCTGCCGGAGGGTGTAGAAGTGTTGGTGATGGTTGCTAATGTTGGAGTTGTACCTCGGCTGGAAGGTATTGAGAAATCGATGGTGGCTTTGATGAGTTTGATTAAGGGCGCTGATCGACGGCGATGCAGTGTTTGGACAAGTGTTTCCTTTGTTTCTGTGTTGGATTAGTCATCAGGGTGTTTGAGCTCTTGTTTTCTACCATGCCTTTGTTTAAGTTTAAACGAAAATTTTCCTGTTATTGCCCCAACACATTGATTACGTCAGCTCAAATGGCTATAGATTATTCATTAGTTTATCTACTCTTTATTAAACAAATTTTGCAATATTATTCTACGCTTAATGTAGTCATTGGATGTAACGTGAAAGTGGACCAGGAAAGTTAGGTGACACCCTTTTTGGACCCTTTTTGGAAATTCCTATTGGATTTGTCCAACAAGGATGCGATAGAGTCCAGTTCCCATTACATTAAGTTCATTTCACTTAAGAAGGAGTCAATAAATTTCCCCACAGCTATGAGAACTCCTGGAAAACCCTGTATTTCGTTATCAATATATCGATAAACTTCATTTGAAGCTTGGAGCTTTTGAATTATAAAATATTTGAAATCTTAGAGTCAAATTGTCCATTCAATCAACCGAAAAGATCTTTGACCACCTGTTTGACTACGTTTTTCTAAAGATATCATGCATAATTTATAATATTGCTCAGCGCCAACCACATGGAGTTGAAGAGACGAACCCCATTGCGAAAATCGATAAGCGACCAATAGCTTAATTCGATTTTTTGAGACTTTGTTCCATAAAAACGCGAAATATGATCTCCCAACAAGAAGAGAAACGAGCACGCGATTCGACAGCTTTGGCCTTTATTGAGCCCGAAAATCACATATAAGCCAGTAAAAACTGAGTTCTAAGCAAACCAAATCACATACCAAAACCCCCGGGAAACATAAACAAAGCGCTCAAACGATCGAATTCGTTCGACAAACATGCTCGCGATAAGGGGCCCACTTTACCGCTAACCCTGACCTCAGTGCAGCGCTGTAACTAAACACAGTGTGTGTGTGCGAAAAAAAGGGTTCCAGTGATAAGGGAATTTGAAGCGGGTGTGGGACCTTTTTTTACAACTTTCTCCTCGGAATGCTATGCCCTTCCCTTCACTGATAACCATGATCTCAATTTCCATTTCAATTTCACGGGGGAATGGTTGTGCATCTTCTTACCTCATCATTTTCAAACGTAACGGGCAAAAAGCGTGTCGAGGAGCGGGAACTGNAACGGTGCAGATGGGCCTTTGACATGTGCGCTGGATGAATTAGGCGTGGGACACGCCTGCGCCGCCATTATCTTAGTACCACGTGGAGTTGCACTTTACACCCAAAACTGAGAGCGCTCTTCACATACTGTTTATCAGTGCGATCTTCTTTAACTAACGATCGTTTAACCTCGGCACTTGTGTGTGTGTGCGTATTCACGGTTAATTAACGGCAATGTCTTCTGCTGTACGCAAAGGGGATGATTGTTGTTTGCACACTTCAACTGTTTGATTGCAACTACGCGAACGATTCGCAGAACCACCCGTCGTATCGAGCATACGCATATCGTCTTATCATTGAAAGAGTGAGAGAGCGCCACACTTGTTTACAGAACAACCCGTTTAGCTCTCTTGCACGGTGGCTGTTGTTAGTAGAATGTCGTCGTTCCCTTTCTCGTTCTTGTGATGTGTCACTGACGATGCACTGTGCGTGACAAGTGCTCACACTTCCGGCGTGTACGTACGCACCAACACTGGCGGAAGGTAATCCACCTTGGAGAAGCGGCAGGTCAGGATGACCCTGTTAAACTACCGGTGCAACTGCATCGGTCACACTGTTGCACCATATGGAACGGGGCCGTGTATGGGACCGCGTTTTTACCCCCATTGTAACTCTATTTACGATTTACGGTTCTATCACCAAAGCGAGGTAACACTATAAACACTGCCTGCCTCCCCGGTATGGCTTTAAAAGCAAAGGGGCTTCTTCGATTAGATCGAAACTTCAAAACGCCGCACCAGCAGCTCCGGTGCCGACGACCGCAACGTAAAGAATGTTAACCGCGACCACGACCACGGTCAGACCAGGTCTACGGCGCACCAACACAACACACACTAGCAGCAGCGCCACCACAAACAACAACCACGAAGGGGTGGAGACGGGGTGGCTTTTAAAAACTAACCTGGCCGAGAGCGACACAATCCTTTTGGATGGGAGAGAATCTGTTGGAGAAACCGGTTCCAGTGTGAGAGAGAGCGAGAGAGAGATCGCATGAGAGCTGAAGGGCAAATCGTTTTGCGGAGTACTGTGGCGGGAAACAGTGCGCCTGCTTTGACGCGTATACTAGCACCATCTGTTGGCCGGTGTCGGTAAGGTACGGTAACCGTTTTTTGTTTAAATTATTGTTCTATAAACTTATTTGATTAATTGTAAATTAAATTTAAAACAATCTTTTTTATTTTCTGTTTGCAAAATTATCTATTTATTACGAAAATTTTCACAACAATCAAAAATATAATATAACATGCTGTTATCATTCTAGCGCAGTAGCTGCCATTTTAAACTTTTAAATTTTTAAAAGATACTAAGAGTATGCAAATAATGTCATTGCCTGTAAAACATGTCTTTGTACGTTTCCCGTTCAATTAACATACTGTTGTGATAGATGGTAATGCACGATTGGGCCGCACATGAACACTTTTGCTGGGAAGTCAATCTTTGAATACT
The DNA here is from genome assembly GCA_008817895.1 of Anopheles fontenillei. NCBI lineage: Eukaryota > Metazoa > Arthropoda > Insecta > Diptera > Culicidae > Anopheles > Anopheles fontenillei. The sequence continues at coordinate 13,599 of VTWG01005636.1, forward strand.
TGTTTTTCAACTTTCGTTCCTCAGCGGGCAATGTTGGCTTTCTGTTTTGCTCAAATGCGAAGCAGATTCCAATAAAATCAGAACCCCCATTGCTAACGAGAGCAGTTTTGATATCATCCACACTATCATCCTGCTTCCTGCCCGAGCGATGCTTCCGCACGACGAATGTTATCATCATCCATATCAAACCAGCTACGAAGGAGATGATTATCATCAGCGTGTATGGGCTTCTAAGGGAATAGATTGTTTCAGCATTCCATGAGACCAGCTTAGCAAGAATCGGCTGTCCAAGATCGTACGTGTGAGTGTTGATCTTTAGGTTGCGTATGGTACCTACAAAACCCTTGCTTTGAGCAACATCCGTCCAGTTAAAACGTGCACCAAGTTGGTTGAGGTAAATCGAGGAATCACCGAGATGGAGGATACTGTTGGTGAAGTGCTTGACGCGCGCATCTCTACTTGTAGATCTCATTTTGTGTCCATCCACGATCAGTTGAACCATATCGGGGAAGATCACTATCTCAATGCTGAAGGAGTTGCGTAGTTCGGCGGAGGGATGCCGAAGACGTTCTATGTTCCCTCCAACACCGAACCACAGCACGGGACGCTTTGCAATAAACTCCAAAGCTAAAAACTCCAAGGCAGGTGCTTCAGGATTATGATCAACGATCCAAGGTCCAATGTACAGTACTAATCCATCTTCCGAGTTTGGAGCAAGCTCCATGCTTATGCTTGTAGTATTGCCAGGATCTATCAATGGATAGATTGCATACCCATTCTCTTCGAAACTGATCTCGATCTTCTCACAATTGGGTCCTTCGAAACCTTTTAGACACGAGCAGTGATCGTCTACCGGAGATCCTCCATTCAGGCAGGTTGTTATCTTCCTATCCACACATTCCTTTTGCACCGTAACGTTCACTCCCGTAAAAGCATTACCTTCAGTGTGGATAGCGATTGGGGTAGACGACACGTGGAGTTTGCTATTGCAGATATGATTCTCGCCACAGGAATTCGGTATACATTCATCGATTCCCACGTTAAGCACTGGGAAACCTACAATTTGCTCAAGCGCATGCTTTCGACCAGTCAGCACTGTGTTTAGAAATTCTGGAAGGTACACTGAGTCCAACAAGCCATACACCAAGTAGCGTACATTTAGAATGGTTTGATTTGTTTGATCCTTTTCATTTTGTATCGAGAATATAACCACCTTGTCCTGAGTGACATTCAGTGCGCTGGCGATACTCATCTCCAAACGTTCCTTTGGTGCGGTACTGCTGCCTTTCTCCTTTGTCAAGAACTGCTCACCAGTTACGTTAAGGAACCGAATGGAGTAACTGCGATCGATATGCTTCTTCACGACTTTCTTAACCGTCACCTTCACTGTTTTAGATTTTTTGTACTTTGATGCATCGTTGAACCGCTCAGTCACGATGAAATGTAGTAAGTAGATACCTTCCGGGGTTCCTTCGCGCATCGTGATTATTCCTGTACTACCATTTATCTCGAAGTACCTTCTTGACGCTTGACTGACCGTGTCGTCCCACTGGCATATCTTATCCATATTGCTCGAATCGAAGCTCACTCGTCCTATTGCTGCCTCAGATATCGCACCGTTGTAATTATACACGGTGATATCGGTAAGCACGGTCCCTGCCGTCACTTGAACACTTGAATCATGGCTCACTATTTCGTCCATAGTGAACTGGATTGCATGGTCCGAATGAATATCGTAACCTGTCGCAGCCGCTACGTGAAACATTTGATAGGGCCAACCTATCAACACTAGCTGAATCGATATAAGATGCAGTCGAGGTATGGACAGATATTTTAACATGTTGTGGCTGCAAATAGAGCTACGAGCTGGTGAGAAGGGAAGAGAAGGGAAGAGAGAGAGAGAGAGAGAGAGAGAGAGAGAGAGAGAGAGAGATAGAGAGAGAGAGAATGATCATGGACTGGAATCACTAGAACATGCTATAAATATTCAGTGATAAAATCAACTTACCTGAGCAAGAACGAAATTGTTTTGACGAGCTCTGAATGCTTTCAATGCCAAAAACGTAATGAGTCGGTTTACTTTCGTCGCTGTTTATGTCACGCAGACTCGATAAACAATATGGATTTTGGAATTTCTTGGAAATAAATTTAAATTTACCATTTCAAGATATATTCATCAAGATAAATGATAGCGCATTCGTGGGAAGCTTATCTTTTATCGCCGAAAGTGCAGTTGCGGCCTGATGCACAAAGTGCATTTTTATCTACTATTGCGCATCATGAACGAATGAAAAACAGAAAAAATATGAATCTCATACAAATAACATTATGGTTGAGTAAACAAATTTGAAAAAATTAAAATTGAACCGTTCATTTTGGTTAAGAACTAAATTCTTAAGATTCGGAGACACCCGGTTTTCTAAATTTGATAGTTTTTTGAGCAAATTGTTTTGATTTGACACATCCTTTTGTAAAATGCCAAATAATTTCCCTGTTCACCGAATGTTTAAGACCATTTCAAAGGGTTTAAAACTGTTAAATTCAGCCAGAATCATCAAATCAAATCGAATCAAATACAGGTGTCCCCCGAGATACGACTGTATTTGGGACCGAAAAAATGGCCCAAAGCAAGGCGTAAGTCGAAATAGTCGTATGTCGAATATCTGTCAAAGTTAAGTTTAAAACCGAAGTTGAAGAGGCGAAATCTATGATATCGTGATTTTTATTTGAAATAATGTTTGATAATGTATTAATTTTACACCAAAAGTCGTTTACGCGATATAAATATCAAAGATCGGCTATTTGTAGAATCTTTGAAAATGTGTTTGTAACGGTTTTCAGCACAGAAATTCAAAAAAATACATCAATTTCTTCTCACTGAGCGTTTCTACATACACCGAGAATGCAGCTGAGAAAAAAGCTGACAGCATGCTTTGACAGCGACTGACAGCATTTTCGGTGAGAGAAACATCCTCAGGATGCAAAGAACGATCCCAAGTGCCACAAATTCACTAAACGACCACTAAACGGCTTCTAAACGACTCAAGTTCTCTAC
>VTWG01005640.1:3746-19137 GCA_008817895.1 Anopheles fontenillei
TTTTTTTTCTCTCTTATTTCTTTCCTCATTCTCCATCAAACCCGACATGTGGAAGGCGCTTTAAGCGCTGTCCGACAGGGGGACACGGAATTTGTGGCAGCAACTAAACTAAACGTTGCGCTCCTCGTCTCGCCGTCAACAGCAAGATGGAAGGCATCGGCCCTCTAACGGTTGACGGCGTCCGGCGATCGAAGCATTTCGGGTGTTTGTGCCACACACGAAGACGGCTCGACAAATTCTGCCCCATGCTTTCCTCGTGCCTCCTCCGTGATCTCAGAGCTCCCCGAATCTCTTTGATAGTGAATGTGTGTGGGTTTTTCTCCCTCCCACTCCAGTGTATTTTTAGCTGTGTATATATGTGTGTGTGTTTATGGGAAGAATGTTTTCCCTCGTTTCCCGATCGCTGCGAAAGCGCTGGGGGAAGCTTGGATGGATGCTTAAAATTTCAATCACGTAATATCGTTTCAAATAGTGTGGATTTTTTTTTGTTCCGTTCGCTGTTGTTGTGTTTTTACCGGTTTTTTGGTTTCGTTTGGTTGCCACAGTTTGCCCCGTTCCGTCGTGATGTCCTTTAAAACCTTATGCCTTCCCGCAGGCTGGTCCCCTAAACCCAGGGCGCCCGTAACTCCTTTTGCGAGAAGGGCTTTGGCCGCTGTGGCACGTTCTGGCCTGGCTAGTGATGGAGCTGTGCGGTGGCCTTGCCCTCCTACCTGCCATCCCAGGCAGGCAGAGTTCGGCGGAAATATTTATTAAACCTTTTTCGGGCCAATGGTCCATTAAATATCGAACGAGATTGGTCGGACCCGGTACCGAAGATGCGACGGTCCCCGGATCGAGTGTGTCGCCACCCGCCAGGACTAGCGGAGAAGCTCGCTTTGGCTCGCTGCCATCAAGGACACAGCGCCAGTCGGCAAAGTACAGCGAAAATGACCTAACACAACCTTTCCCAACGTGTGGGCATCGAACGACCTGGCAAGAAAGAGAGCGATCGGAGACGAGAAATCCTTAATCGTAGGATGATGATTTCGAGCGAAAGTAGGTGGAAAATAGCTCCAAACTGCTGTCGACATGACAGTCCAGGGGCCGGTGGCCGTGGCAAGGCTGCTTCGATTTTTTATGATGATTACTTCTGTCGTTATTTGCGGTCCACGAAATACGGTGTGGGCACTGATTTGGCAGAATTTGATCGATCATAATAGCACCGGCGTAGGTTCGCTCTGCTGCGCTGCGGTCAACGGGCTTAGTTTGCTGGTCTTACGGGAAATGGGATGAAAATCACTGCTCCGGCGGTATGTGCTGTGGCGTATTTCTGGGCGAGAAGGATAGCTAATTAATGATTCAACCAATCGTGAACTCGTTTCCCAGGATTGGGAGATTAGCAGAGAGATAGAGAGTGTGTGTGTGTGTGTGTGTTGGTTTCAGCACGGCGCGCTAGTAGAAACTGATATCGGAAATCACTAACGCAGAATGGTTTATAGTGGCAATAGGAAAGCGATTGAAAGTTTCGAATGGCAAAAAAGGGAATTTGAAAAGACATGATTCAACATTTCAGCGATGCTGGATAGCAGCAATCAGACATTCGTGATTTATTTCGAAGCTTTAGTCGTTTTACTGCATTCGTTTCTGCAATTGGGTCGATTTTGTTCTTCACATTGCATACCCAAAGGCGCTTTTTGTACGTAGTACTAAATTGTTGTATAAAAACGCCTAGACTTATGCAATTTTCATAACAGACAATCATTTCGAGGCATTTCGTGAGTTTTGTGCTGATAAAATTTAAAATCTTTATGACAGGCAAGTTTCTATTTTCCTGCATAAGGTTCAGGTTTATGCATGATATAAGGAAAATATATCTCTTATTATTGAAAAATGTTTGCTCAACATTTATCTTGTTAAAAAATTTATGAATTAGTATAAATTTCAATTCGCACGTATTTCAATTTCAAGATTTAAAACATCTACCCGCAACAGCTAATCGTCCTATTCCTTCCTACTCAACTTCGTGCCGTGATTGTCCAGGAAGCAGAAAAACGTCCGATCGATAAAATCATTTCTCTATCTCGCCGCAGTACAACCTCGAAAAAGATTCATTTTTCACCACCGCCACCACCACCATCACCACTACCATCTACCATCATTACCATCACCCCAAGCGCCGTGCCGCAATCATTACGGCTACCATTCGTTTCGTTTCGCTCGTTTCCAATTATTATTACGTCCTTCACGCATCGGCGCTAACAAAATGCAAAGTTATAACAATAATATCACTAATGGTTGCCGCCGTCGAAATTGCGGGGCGGGCGAAAACACCGGTGCCCGTTGCCAACCTTTGCCAACGCACCAAGGCGCGCTTTTCCGGGAAGCCCGCGCCTTTCCTTTCCAGAAGGTGGGCAAAAATTGATTTTGAAGATTTTATGCTGTGCGTCTGTCACAGTAGAACAAACAACCGTGGCACGTGCACGTGGTGGCATGCCATTTTTTTATTTTTGCGGAGTTGCTACTTTACAAAGAGAAATGGCCAAATGCGGTAACGCAACGGGCAGGAAAACTTTTGTACGTGCGAATGGTTTGCTTTGGTTGGCGTTGTTTGGCAAAGGGAGCTGAAAACTGGAAGCTTGTTAACTTGTTTACTGGCTATAAGGTTGGTTTGGAACATTTTTACACCCTGCTGTTCATTCCATTGTTATACATAAATACATTGGCAGGTTTTTTTGCATTCACTAGAGTCCCGTTTTCCCTTCCCTTATTAATGACCTAAGCGGATAACGCACGCTTTTCAAAATCGAACACAAACTCCAAATCAAAGTCGCATCGCTCTAAGCTGCATTTTTATGCATTCTACAGTAAAAAAAAACAACTGAAGTTAACTTTGATGCTTTGTGGCGAAGCGTATGCAACAACGCAGGCACAAATATTAACTAAGCCGATTAAGGGATTAGTGCTGGTAAGCTGCTACATTAGCAGATTGCAAAGTTTGTTGCGTGCTAAGCCGGCCAGGGCTGGACATTCCATCCAGTGTTTGGTTATTTTAAAGCTTCCAGGAAACAGCACACAGACCACCGTGTGCGAAAAGCACTCGATTGCTAAAGAAACTGTTTGAAAAATCACACCCCCTGATGGAACCATAAATAGCTAATGCTTTAGCAGAACCAAAACTGCCCCTACCCTCCACACCGTTATGCTAACGACCGTTGCATGGGACGCTTTAAAGTTCGCAACGCAACAAACTGTTGATACGAATCGGTTATGACGTAGAAACGAAGAGGGAAAGAGGGAAAAAATGAAGCAAAAGAACGTTTCTAATACAATGGATTGGAACAGTTTTTGGAGACTAATCGACCAACCCGTCCTCTGGTCGCGTCTCTGAATGGAACGAGTCGAAAGCGACTGGGAACTGGCAGGTTGTTGATACCGTAGCAGGCAATAATCGCTGTTCCGTGTCCTTACCCATCGAGGGAATGCAGCTTGGCGCTCGTGCGGGAAGGAAAAAATAAATTACCACCACTTTAGCTAAAACGTGCAGGGTGCGTGTGCCGGCTATTTCCGTCCGTTCCGATCGATCCAGCGCTCCAGGGTGCTCCAATCGGCTTCAAAGCTTCCGAGGTTGGTCCATTCTGGTACGCGCTCCAGTGCGTTGCGAACCATGAAGGATGTAGCCGCTGGATAAAGTCTGGAATAGAGAGTGAGAGAGAGAACGAGAGCGTCAATCAATAGGCACCCTGCGGGTCCCTTTTCTAGTCGCAAACACATACACACACAGACACAGACAGCGTGAGACCAGACTCTCCGGGGAACACGCGGGCAACAACACCGTCTGGCACCGTTCTGGGGCGAGGACATGAAAACCAGGAGAAACCAATGATGAATTCTAAGCCGTACAGCGAACTAATCGCCCGTGACGGCACGCAGCCGACCGTCATGCTGTGCATATCCGGCCACCTCGAAAACACTGCCCCTATTCTCCCGCCGCGTCCGTGAAACGGCCGGCAGGTATTTCCCTCGACACGGTAATTGATATGCCCGAAGGATGCACTTGCACCGTTCGATTGTAATGGAAATTAATCCCTCTCCACGTTCGCGTTGGGTCTTGCAACTTGAGGGAGGGGGTGGAGTGGGGTGAGATGGTGTTGCTGTCGCTGCGCTAGATGGCGCTATTTTAAGCGGGAAGAGCGCACCCTCTGCAGGCAAACCACTCGAAGCTACGTTTAGTCCTCTCTTGCTCCCTAGGAATTGGAATTGGAGGAGCGTTTTTTACCCTCGTGTGTTGATTGCCACTTGCCATCCCCTTGCCGATCGAGTGGCCCAATATTCAGACGTGCCACACGGCGGGTCACGTAGGTGTGGTTCATTATGATTTACAATTACCATTGCACCTCCAGCTCCGCTTCCCCTACGCACAAACCTCCGTAAAGCTGGCAAACTTCAAATTGCACCTTTCGCTCGGTGCCCACGAGCGAAGGAAATTAATCCAGGAATATGGTGCCGGACAAAAGAATGGCTGGCAATTTCCGGATGGTCGAGAACCTGATGGCGGAAGGTCATCGAGCGAGCACACACACACAAACACGTACGTACGTTCGTTTCTTGGCACCTGCCGCCTCGGAGCCCGGAATATTTAAATGCTACCTGGCAAATGAACTCGGACACGATCTGGTTTCGGTGCTGGTTCGGTTAGGTGAAGACACAAGAACAAAAAAAAATGGTGGCACTCTCTCACAGCCATTATTTGACCAAATGAGTGAACCGCAACGAACCGATTAAAGGAATGCATACAGCCTTCGAAAGCGACAAATGAGAGGGCAACGGTGATGGTGTGTGTGTGTGTTTGAACCGAATGGCCCCTGTGGGTTTCCGTCTCCTGCAAGCATTACGTTCGAACCGGTGTGTGACCCCGAAAGCGCATTATTCCCTACTAATAGCACTCCCTTTTAATGGAGAGGCTGTATTTTTCGTCTGCTTCTTCTTGTTGATGTGCCTTTTCCGCTCGCTACTGCTGCAAACTGGTATTTAATTCGCTGCCTGGTTCAATTCGCCACTTTTTGTTGTTGCGGGAATTCGCTCATCGCGGACGTGCTGACGCTGTACCGAGAAGTGGTTCTTTGAGCACAGTTCTGGCAAGATCTATTCAGGTCGCCAGTGGCTTCCGATTTCATGCAAAATGGTAAATATTTGATGTCGAATGGTTGCTGGTGTTCATGGAATTAAAAGCGAAATAAATAGAGCCGCAGTTGAAATTATGTGCCCCCAGCGCTTGGGCCAGCAATGGGAGTAACAAAATTGAGGGGAAAATGTGCTAAATAATGCTCAATGCTTACCGAGGAACGAATCGTGCTGATGTTTCTCAGGTACATGAATTGAACATTTCGCTGGGAATCTGTTGCAATTTCGAGGAATTTGTTGATAAGTGGAACAATGGGAAGCATAAAATGACGAGAAGCTGTCCGGATTTGAATATGGTGCTTTTATGTGTAACTTTCAAGGTAGTGTCGCGAGAGTGGTTTCTATGGTGTTAAAATCATTAGTTATAGGAATGACAATTAGCATTAGGGCGTAAAAAACACGGCACTTCGATCGTACGTAAGTGTCGTTTGTAACGAAAATTGCATACTTGTAGGGGGGTTTAAAATGATTAAATCGGGCACTTCTGATGACAAACAGCTTTTGAATTGTTTTGTTAATTAACTAATTACAGTACAGCTTTTGCAGAAATGTTTTGCTAGTAAAAGATGCTGTCAATTAACGAGCTGCAAATAAACTCTCTCTCTCTCCATTTGTTTCAATATCCGGTCATACGACTTGGCGGCAGCCAATCGAACAATCAAACAATGCTGCCAGCTATTCCGGCGATTGTATTTATTTTACAGTGCAACCTCCTGTTTTCAATATTTTTTTGTGTGTTGTACTCTACACGCCACACAAACATACACACATAACGCACGTACGAAACAGTTCTAATTGGTATGTTACAACTTTGCCCTTTCGACTGGCAACTGACTAACAAAATTGGCAGCAAAAAAAAAGGATGGAGGACAGCAACAACAAATAAAATAAAATAAAATACAAAAAACTCTCATATCCTCACCATCAGTGTTTACAGTTGTAGTTGGTTTTGTGTTGTTGTTATTGTTGCTATTTCTTTTATTTTATTGTCGCTCATTTTAATCAACCCGTGAGCGACAATGAACGATGGACAACTCAGCGAGACCAATCACAATTACCGGCCTCGAAAAAACCCGATCATCCCTCATCCATCCACATCCGCTCGGTTTGTATTACTCTATCTGTACGTGTGTATGTGTGTGTGTGTCTGTGTGTGTAAGTGCAAATGGTCACTATTCGGCTTCCTTTCCCATTGGCACCGGCCGATGGCCCGGGAATTCGATTTTGTGCCACAGCACAGAATCATACACATGGTCGAGTTCGCATAATGAGTAAATTTTCAATTCATGAAAATAATGAAATAATGATTTAATGCGCACCGTACACATAATCAAGCCTTTGTCCATCCGTCTCCCTGCTGGATGGTGCTGAGGATGTAAAAAGGCACCCGCCGGAGTTGTTCGTTTTTTGTTGCTATTGTTGTTTGCTGATGTTGTCCAACAATCAGCTTTCGAGAACGTGTAGCTTCTGTGTCCGTTGTTGGATCATCCCGTAATTTTTTGCCCCATTTTTTTCGTGACGGCGCTTCATCGATGTGTGTAGCAGCTTCACTCTACAAATGGCTGATTATTGGTTGTCCGGATCGGATGTATTTTTTGTTTTGTTCGTTGTGCATTTTTTTTCTTCTCTCTCGATTGTACTTGATTGTACCCCATCCCTGCTGTGAGCCCCTTTGCTCTGCAGTGTATTATTGCAATCATGCACTTGCGTGCAATTGATTTCGCATGTGCATGTAAATTAGTTTTGGATTAAAATATAATTTCATCCATAAATTGATGAAAAATCGTCCCAAACCGCACCGATACGAGGTCAGCAAGGGTTTTGTCGGTGAGAAGCAAAAAAAGCTCCAAAATTATGTGAGCGGTTAGCCTGTGCATGCTTTTGTTCTTTTTTTTGCACATGATCTTTTCCAAAGTTCCAGAGTTTTAAATGTTAGAACGCCTCGCACGATTGGTAGCAGTTTCTATGATATTTATTGCAGCCTGACCACGTCTTGGCAGGGATGAAACTCCTGCGCTGTTTGTATGTTGACCTTGCTGAAGCTCTTTGCTCTTCGTTTGTGTGTGTGTGTTTGTGTATGTCTGCGGTGAGAAGAGGGGCTTGAGGAAACCAATATTTACTACCGATTTAACTGCCCTTGCACCTTGCATATCGATCCGAAACTCACCGCCAGTATGCAGATGCGGTGAGGAAATAATCGATACCTTTATGAGCTGGCATTGAACCAGAACCCAACAGGCCGAGTATGGCTGATGGGAAGTATTGAAGGAAAATCTTGGGTTTCATCGAGCTTCTAGGTAGACATGCCAGGATACATCACACCATGATTAGCCTCTACCATAATGAACAGAGCGATGGGAGGATGAAACAAGCAAACAAACAGACACCGACAACACCAGCGTGTATCGTATAACGAGCTGGGAAGAAATTGTTCAAGTGCAATGTTTTAATTAACAGGCTTCTATTTTGCTATCGTCTATCGCCAACGTATGATGCTTACTTTGCAAGGAGTTGAGTGTGATCATATGACGGTAAAAAATGCTTCAATTAACAGAAAACAGATATGGTGTAAAACACATTCCGTACAATGTGCTCTTTATGGGATACAAATGGAATTTCATTTTGTTTTATTTTGAGAAATCTCCTTGGAATGTTTCTAAATTCTTCTGTTATGGCATTTTTTTATCGTTTTCATCGACTTGCATTCTCCACATCGTTTGCTTAAACGGATGCAACCCTCAGTTTAACACAATTTTACGGCAATTAGTCAAGCTGCATGACAAAACGCCTCAATGCATGCAATCCGCAGTACCGTATTTACTTTTTAATTGTGTAGCTAATTGCCCTCCCTACTGTTGACAATCTGCACTATAATTCACGTCAAAATAGTTTTGCATGTTATTTATGATACATCAGCGTTGGGTTGTGTAGTTTGTACACTGAGTTACATGAATTCTACGATGAGTGTACTACGCCTAAAGGTATGCAAATGATATCATTACCTATTTAATAACAATAAGTGCTGCATTTCACTGTTGTTTTTTTCAAATTGAATTTAATAAAGAAGTTAACTTGTAGGATGTCTAAATTGTAAGCTCAAACATTTAAAAAAACTGAGAAAAATTACGTGTGTCTGTGTGAGCATAACAATCAATTGTTTCCCACCCGACAACAAACTATCACTTTCGGCAAACAATAAAGCGCATGGAAATCTTTAATTAAAAACTAAACAACATACATAACCCATTCGAGTTAGAGAAGCTCTCGCTTTTCACAATGTAAATATTCCCCAACATGCTTGCTGTTCGCCAATTTTATGTAATCTACAACCGCTGCTACCAAAGACTTTACACTCCGGTGCACTGCTGCGTTCCACTCCGCACACCGATCACTACCACACATATATGAGAAGTCGGTTATTCTCGTATCTCGTTGGTGATGCGCTCGCTCGCTGCCTCTATTGTCAAATGTCGTTATGAATAAATTTGCTACCACCGCCAGCTACCGCCCACTGCCACCAGATTGGCGATGCAGTTTGGTGCGGTCGGTGTTGGAGCGCGTGGCGGTTTTAATAAAAGTGTTTCCCATATCACCACCACTTCATTTCGCCGCCGTCCGCCAAATGCAGCAAATGTGCCGGCTCAACCGCGACAACATTCCATCAGCGCAACCATTTTGTGCTCGGGCTTGCAATGTAAGGGAAGCTTGGCTCGGCAAGCACCATTGCCTGCAAGCTGCACGCTTCAAGTGCAGGACCATTCTTTGGCAGCGACACTGCAACTGCCAAACCATTTGTAGACGACACCAGCCAGCGATCCATCCACCCCTATCCATTCGCAGGGTCGGAACGAAATTGTGCACACACACATGATGTATCTTGTTCGCTGCATCCTTGCTGTACGCCCAATTGCTGACGTCATTTGGTAGCGGCTCGGGCTCGATCTTTTGCTCGCATACGGCGCCGTCGCGATTGGGCTTTTCCGACTGCTGCAGCAGCTTTGCAGCAGCTTCACTCCAGTCGTTGCAAACGGGAGCAATTGAAGGGATACAAACACAAAACAGAACGAACGATGTAACCAGTCCCAAAACTAACCGCATCCATCTTGATACTATTCTCCATCCGCAGGTAACCTGGACAGTCGTCAGTATTGCAGCAAGCGGCAAAAACGTCAGCCACCCCATTAAAGGCCCGTAGCCGTGGCAATGGTCCGCTCTGCTCCGTCCGTCGGTCGGTGAGGAAATGGAGCGAACGCTGCCTCAGTTCCGGTGGGATATGTTGACGCGCCGAATCATCATCACCATCATCAGCCAGCACCAGCATCGACATCATCGCCACCGACGTCATTAAATTGAGCATCGACCGGATTCATCACCCGCATCGCACACTGCCCAAGGACGGGGCAACAGATTGGGGCCGGCCAGGTTGTGCGTCAGATCGCCCACAGGCGCTTGTCGCACAGATTGTGTCGCAAGCAGCAAAACAACAGCCTAAAAAAGATCCACACTCACCCGTCCAACGGGACACAGCGTGCGTTTCGAAAAAGACAGGCGGAGCAAAGGAGAGAGAGAGAAAGAGCGCTGCGAGCCATCCCAACCAGCGTGACCCAAAGATAGCATCAGGCAGAAGCGTTGGGAGAGCAAAAGACAACAAAAAAGAAAACATGAAAACCGACGGTTTCGTACGCGTGCTGTGGTGGAAATTGGTGCTAATTATAAATTTAATAGATGGAAAATCGATGCACGAAAAGGACAAACACGGTAAGTCAACAGGCAGTATTGCACCATATTACCATTTTGTTGGAGATCTTTTTTGTTTGTGTGTTGCCTCTAGAATCTTGCTGTCCCGATGGTGTTCAGCCTGGACAGGCAAATGTGTTTCCCTTCCCAGAATCGTTATCTTGTTTGAAGCGCTGATTTAACGCCGGGACAGCATAATGCGTTGCGTTAAATTTTAAAAACCCCAGCGTGGGAAAATTACAACAAATCGGGTCCGGCCAGTTTGTGTGGCGCTATTATACACCATAATTGCGTTACATTGTTGGCTATTGTTTACATGGTTTAGTACAAAACAATTATTTTAGGAACAAAGCAGGTTTAGCTGCCTGTTCAGGTCTGTTTTAACAAAAAACGCCTAGAGTTATGCAATTTGCTTGCCAGTGTAGCCGTTACCGGCTGTGTGTACGCTTATTTTAAAGCAAAATGAGCATACTACTGGTAAATGAACAACATAATGGTTTATAATAGAGACTTTAGATCGTTTTTAATTTAAAGAATACACACAAAAAACCCCAAGTTCATGGAGGAATTGTAAACAAATTCAAGGATTGCACAACACAAAACCCAAACTCTCATGGAAAGCAAGAAGCGGAAATCATTGCCGACACTGTCGGAAGTGTCATCAAGCCACCATGATTCATGAGACTTTCTACTTTACCTTTTGGTGTATATATATATATATATCTGTGTGTGTGTGCTCTGTCAACTTAAGACAGCGCGCTTAATGCCACTCCAAAAATAAAAGAAAAAACAGACGGCTTATTTTCATTCAACGCCTTCACTCCTTTTCTTTTTTTTTGTCCATTTGTGAAAACAGTTGAACTTTAGCAAATGTGCTATGAAAAATGCGCACTGAATAGGCCAGTGTACACCCGGGTACCGCCGACCAGCTATTTACCACTTAATTGGTGTGAAGGCGAAGGCTGCTACAAAGAGGTGCCTTCAGATGCCACCCCGTGAACCGGTCCAAAGTGACAAAACCCGAGCACGTCAGTGGGGCCATTTTTACGCCGGCCCGCACGTCGGCAAGAAGGTCAAAAAAATCAGCCCCACCCTGCCGCACGACACCTGCCTGCTGCACCTGCCGCAAACCATTGCACGCCACTTTGCCAATGATTATGAGATTATGCTCTTTAGAAAATGTCTTTTCAAGTGGCACCGGCACAAACACAATACCGAAGCGATGGTTTTGTGTGTGTGCTGCTGTGCTGTTCCCCACGTGTTCGTCCTACCATCCATCCCGGCGAACTCTTGCTCGAACTCCTCATGACTCCGTGCGAACGAAGCCGACGAACTCCAACCCGAGACCCCACCCCTCCCGCATCTTGAGTACTCTGCACACCATAAAGTTGGTAAAATTAATGAACTCCTTGATGAGCTGAGTTCTTGAAGGTTTTGGATGCCCTCGGTGTATATCCATTACACGTTGGAGCCACATCACCTGGTACCAGCGTTCGGTGGGTGATTCGGTGGGTTGGCTATGTTGGCCACCCCGTTGAATCTGGCATGGTTTTACGTCCAGCAATGCTGCGCTCCGTTAGCGAAAAGTGAAACTTTCCAACAATGGCCCCCGTCGGTTGGTTTGGTTTGCTGCTACCTAATTCAGCTAAGAGCATCCAGCTACGCTCTTCGGCTGTCCTCAACCCCACAGCTGCGTGCTGCAATACTTTAGCTGGCTGTATACGGGCAGGGGGCACTGTTTTGTGACGACAGTCAACCAACCTGCGCCCCGAGAGCGCTCCGAGAGTGAGAGATCAGCAAGTTTTTGACCCCCGGGATGGATGGGAGCTCCGACGTCAAGAAGGCTCCGACCGCTTTGTGCCGCCTTTGTGTGACAGTGGTGGTGGCAACACATAACATTAAAACTAAATAAAGAATGCCTACCGTGGTTTTCTTTGAGTTTTTTTTCTGTTTCTGTGTCGACAAGAGGACGGAAGATGGATAGAAAACTTGTCCACACGGTTCGTGCTGTCTTACACCTTGTTGCGGTTTTTCTGTGCAGATGTAGCCACAGTTGTACATGCGAGAGAAACAGAGAGAGAGAGAGAAGTACATCCAACAGGACTAGTTTGGGGTGTATGTGTCGGATTTAATTCCAATCATTCGGATGAAGCTTAGTGTGTGAGTGTGCGTTCGTGTGCTGGAATGCTTTTTCTAATCTCAACAGCCAGTCAACACAATTGTGTCTTGCATTCTCTCCCTCCAACAACTGCTTCGACCCAGCGACCTACCGACCCACCGAGCACCTGTTTGACGAATGCCAGTTGCTGTAATCCATGATTCCATCTGCCTGCCACAATTCCATCTTCAGCATCGTTGCAATCGTAGCATTCATCGTGGCTTTTGTAACACGATAAATTAAACTTTTAATATCCTCCTTGTGCTCCCTCTGTACACTCCCCCAGACCTCCAAGATCTGAGCCACGCAACCCTGGCAACAATATCATCCTGCCCATTCCACCTTCTTCTTCTTTCAGCACCATCGGGCGGAAAAGTTCACGTGGTTTTTGGTGGTGAAAATCTTTACCGAAAGAATCCATCCTTCCACACAATCGCACACACTCTCTGCGTTGCTTCACGTCTCACTCGCTTCTGGCGCCAACTGTTACCACCGCAAGCATTTGGGCGAAGGAATGCTCTCACTTACAGATGGGTTTTGTGCGCCGGTGGCCGCGTGGATTCGTGGATATCAGCAGCAGCACAATACGCACACGCTACGGCATAAATCACACATAACGAATTAATCTTTTGTTGTAATCACATCCGGGGGCACGGATCCGCTCCCGCTCCTCCCAGCGCACGCTTCCGTCGCTCCAATCTCGCAGCAAACTTGCCATCTGTAACCATTCCATTGCTAGTTGCTGTTGGTGCGGGGGTGTGGAAATGAGTTTCTGGTTGATTTTTCACCATCACCGCCCGCCACCCATTAGGCGTTGCTTTCTGCGGTCGGGTACAAGCATTAACCTTAATACAACAAGCGACCTCATCCCGCGCCGGTCGCGAGGACACACCGTTGTTAGACAAGAAATGAAGCCGTTAGCTTAAACGCGCGCGAAAGCGTTAGCTACAAAACCGATGTAAGCTTTCGCCACAAGGGTGGGCGTTGAATTGGGTTTGTAGCTGATGGTGGGGACATCTGGAGAAGTTTACATACATTTTCTCGCATTATTCAGCCAAGAAATTGTGTTTCGGGACCAGCCCGCTTGATGGGGACCTTAACAAGGTGGTTTTGTTGTAACGATTGCATACTTTTTGGCGTTTTTTTAAATTTAAATATTATTTGTTTTTGAGACTTCTAAAAATGCCAATTTACTGCCACTTTGCTTTAAAATTTAGAAGAAACGATTCAACATTTACTTTCCATACAACTGTTAGCCCAACTTTTAGCGCAAGGTCACTGTGAAAACTCTGATCGTAGGTTTGGCATCTGCGTAGTATCCCACCTGTCGGTCTTATCCCTACGCCCACACGCCGACTGGATCGTTTCATGGCGAAGGGAAATTGCCACACCAACTGCTGGAAATCCGGATCTTCTTCCTTTCCGTTTCTCGCCCTATTAATTCACCCTCCGTAATAACTACATACGCTCGTACCGTACTGCGTAACGTACGCTTACACACACATCCGAGGTAGCCCGAGGTGGGATGCACAACCGGTTTGCCAAGGCGTAATGGGTGCTCAAGATAAATAAATTTATCTCAAACATTTCCGCCGAAATTTGTCAACCATTTGCATTGCAAGGGTCGGGCGGGCGGAAGAGATGAGCGAGGGGAGAGGAATTTAAATTTCCAAATTTTACATGGCAGGTAAGGTGGGCGGGAATTTTGACCCGTTTTCATCCGACACGAGACACCAATCTAACCTACAGGCGAGCAATGGGACGCATTTTTCAGGGTGACGAACTGGGGAAGGAGCGAATCGTTTATGTTCTTCAATTTTTAAATAACTCACAGCTGGCACGCACTCGATGAAGCGATTGTAACATTTATCATATGGTGAGCGCACACGGAATAAGTTTGAAAGGGAAAGCTGTGGAATACGAAACAGTTGCTAAGCGGTATGGGGTTTTTATGAAGTGTATTTATTGCAATGGTTTGAAGTCCGTTTTTAAACATTAAAGTCTATATCTATTAAATATTTTGCCAATTGATTGGACTTACCGAAACGTATTTTAAAGCTACTCCTATACTTGGCACAAATTCCAGGAAGTAAATATAATTTCTCCGCATATATATCGGCAACATCACTTTGCATGAAAACGGTTTCCGAAAATGTGCAAAATCGATTATTCGTTCCGTTGAATCAGCACCGTCCTTTTCCAGATCAAACATCTTTAAGCCGTTTCGATGTTTCTGCTGCCTGTGCTCATCTCATCTTTTCGCTATAAATTTGCGCTCTTCTTCGCGCTACCAAAGTATTTTCCATTTTCCTCGCACAATTCCACCGAGCTTACCGAGCTCGCGCCGTGAAGTAGTATGCTAATCGGCATCATCATTTTCAACGTTAATGTTTTCTCCGCGCTTTCGCGATCGATACGCGGCGCTGTCTTTTGGAGGCAGGGATAGAAGCACGACTCCACACATTGACATTGAAACAGCATCGCCACGCATCAGCGAAAGAGAACAAGTTCTCAAAAGTCATTCTCGGCGAGGGCAAACATCACTCCGTACATCGGGGTAAGATGTATAAAACATCTTTCCGCCGAAATTGGATCGAATTTAGCAGAAAGACGCGTACACCGTTACTTATGCGCACACACACACACACACATGTGCCACCGGTGAGCAAAACTTTCATCTTTCTGCAATCCGTACTCGGAAAACAGCCTAATAGTACATGACAAACTTTCCCATTAACCTTCGCACTACACGGCAGCAGATGACACGAGGCACCAGTATCGGTCGCGTGCGTTTCATTTGGTGCCGTGACCGGGATGCCGGAGTGCTGTGTGACAGTAGCGCAAACGAGAGCGAGCGAGAGAGACGCGCTTCGCGTGAACAAAACTTTGCGCAAATGGGAAGCGTACGTACGTACGAACTCCAGCGCCTGCTGGATCTTTGCCGGGGAGTCAGAATTCATTACCACCGCTGAAGGTTGATGGGACGGCTTCGGCGGCCGCGTTCGCAGCGCTGCAACACGATACTCCGTCAGTCAGCAAGCAGGCGCTGCGCGTATCTGTCACTTTTTTGTTTGGTGTTGTCTATCTGCGTGTGTGTGTGTCTGTTTGTGCTCTCTGTGTTTCCATCTAAGCCGTCTAAGAAGCTCCCGGGAGACGCTACACCAGCCCAGTCAGTCTCGTCTCCCCGCGCCTTAAGAATGATATCTTCATTAGGCAAACAGTCGCCCGCGGGCAACGGTGAGTGAGGGCTGGCGGGCGCCCTGGGGGCGCGGTAGAACAAACGAAGTACCGGATAAAGCTCAGCTAACGTTGACCTCGTTCAACTTTGCCCTCCCT
>VTWG01005644.1:6889-42954 GCA_008817895.1 Anopheles fontenillei
CCCCCCCCCCCCCCCCCCCCCGCTCGGTCCTGCTCACGACTCATCGCTTAACCTCACCGTCTACTCGCAATCAACCGGCAGACTTTAGCGGACCCGAAAACCGCCACCACTAGCCGGCTGGGGAAGGGAGGCGCAAAAGTTTTCCAATAACTCAAAAACGCTCATAATGAACATCACGATCCCGAGGTACCGGAGGTGCTCCAACAACTGGCAGCAGCGGGCAATGGGTAGGGTCGGCTGTTTCTGATTGCTCCCGATGCCCTAGCCAACCATCGCACTCCAGTTGTAGGCGCACCAAAGACGCTTTTTGATTAAAACTTAATCCTGAAATGGGTATGCTAATGGGGTGACATAACCATCCCTGTCCTGCGAATGGGTGAAAAGGATATTGAAAGCTAGCACTGCAGCCAGCCGCCCGGTGCCATGGACATCGCCAACCGTGCGGGCATTCAGGTGACGGATGTAACGGCACCGTTCGGCGATGTGTGCTAGCGATGTGTGCTGAGTGCCATGGCAAAACGCGTCCAGAAGGAAATAATAGAGCCTGGTGCCTAGTGCATTACTCGCAGCCTTCAAAAACAAGGCACCCTTAATAAGAGAAAATTGCAGAAATTACGCCCTTGCACTATGGCACTAACGGCCCAATAACGGGGAAAGAGAGGGCGTGTGTGTGTGTGTGTGTCAGATGGCAGTAAAGACTCCATCCACCGCTATACACAAAGAAAAAAGCCGTTTGGAGAACTTTTCCCATCTCGTTGCGAGGAAAGGTATGGGGCCGTTAAAATAGGGGGCCCCCAAAGAGTTGCGGAGTGCGCTTTTGCGCTTACGCTGATGGCATCGTTGTCGCTATCAGGACGATGACATGCTGCGCCAGACATTTATCACTCCCAGCTTCCACGCCGCTGGAGCTTCCACCGGGAGATGTAGTACGGTACGGAAACGGTTTGATACAGGCTGCAGGTGTTCCTCGGTCTGCCGGGGTGTGTGCCGTACCATATAGCGATGCACGACTCCATCAACCAAGTGCGAGTGAGTATAGCACAGCAAAGGCAGGCTGAGGCTGCATCCAGCAACAACAAAAACTACAAAAAACTAACACAAAACACACCGGAAAAGAACACTCAATACCAATTCTGTTGACGATGTTCCACGATGACTGGCAAGAGGGGGTCCAATAGGGGTACCGTCAGTAGTTCCCGACTAGTTTCAGCCCAGCAAGCGGAAACTGCTAAACAAAGGCACGTACCGGGAGGATGATTTTGAGCGACTCCCCCTCGCGAGGAATACCCTCAGGCTTCTCGATGTAATGTCTCTGCACAAAGCAGGCACTATCGAAAAGGTTGAGCTGCCGAGCCTGTACGCGTTTTGATTTTATGGTATTAGCACTCTCGCTCTGCCTGCCCCCCAGCGAACAACCACCTCATCTGTTATGCAGGTGGATATCGCCTGCTACCCCTAAACGCATTAAATCGTCCCCGGGATCCCGGTCCTCATGTCACCATCATTACCACGCACCACGCTTCGGGTTGAGATGGAATTGGAATAGAGCATCGGGAAACCAATCAAACCGAATCGAAAACCGCTATCGCCAGAAAATCCATCAAAGGCACCACCAGGACGAGCCAGCAGTGTTTGTCAAGAAGCTGCTCGAGAATCCAGCGATCCAAGGGACTACACTGCTGGCTGCGAGAGTATGGCGACTGGCTCATGCTTGTTTAAACACTTGATTACGATGCTTCTAATCGTTACAAATCCGAGCTGACCGAGAAGGCTGCCAGTGCTGTTGAAGGTTCTCTGTTCTGAGAGCTATTCTGTCCACCGGTGATTGTCTTCCATACTGCTTTCCCCATCACTGTAGCACCTCGCCCGCTTTGTGGCAATAACTCAGTACTCTCCCCTCCCCCAGTGTTTGTGTGTTTCTCTGAACGGGTATCTAGGGGTAGTGGTGTGCTCTCTGGAGAGCCGAGGCTCTGAGCTCGGAGTCATCTGGAGTCGTCCGTAGTTCACCAGGGTAGTCTGTTTGACTCCGAATTCGGAAGACTCCAGGAAACTTCAGATGATTCCGAATTACTCCAGACGGCTCCAGATGACTCCAGACTACTCCAGATGACTCCAGACGACTCCGGATGGCTCAGGACGACTCCAGATGACTCTGACTCCAGACAACCTCAAACAATTCCAAACCGGAATCTGGATAATTCTGGGCGGACCCACCTTCAGGAGTTGGTTCCGAAATATTCAGAGTCGCATCGGAGTCTGCTCCGAATTTCTGTCAACTTTACCCATCACTAGAGTCAAGAGGCCATACGCTAGGGAAGGTACCTTCCACGCTGCTTGAGTAGCAGCAGCAGCACGCTCATGATCAAACAAAGGCGAACGTGCGGCTCGAAATCGGTTTTATTGCGAATGAATTGAGTACACACTGCCCGCACGCTGCTCCTACTACTCCGCGTCTGGTCTGACCGACAACACGGTGCCGACACGGCCGGCACACTATCATCCGGCAGGTAGAGCGCTTCTGGGTGTCGTAGCGAGTCGTACTGTCGCATTAAATCAAATTTCTCGACGCAAAGCAAAGCACACTGCTCGTGTCTCCTCCCGTGCATGTGTGTGGCTAGGTTACTTCTGTTTTTTTTACTACTACTACTGCTGCCGTACCTTTTGGGTGATAAAATTGAAACCGCTCCTCAGTACGACTCGCCCCCGTCGTACTGCTTAACCATCGCACACGGATGCGAACCGCTTGCCTTTTGTCGATAATGCACACACACATCGTAAGCCTATGTGTCTGTGTGTGTGTGCATGAGTCCGATTTGCCGTGTGAGATTAGTTTGTTTGCAAGGTATTCGGTTCTGTTATTTTTTTTTATTTGCTTGCCTGCTTGCTTGCGTTCGTCGCTTCCATCTTGCCTGGAGTCGAAAGAGTAGCTCCTGAACCGGACAAGTCCCGGACATGGCTGCACGGCTTTGTAAGCAATCAGCACACACACACACACACTCAGTCCACTGTATCGAGTGTATCGGAATAGAAAATTGACACTTCCCAGAGATTGTGGCGTATGGTAGCACACGCGTGTAGCAAAACGGGATCGGGTGGCGGCCTGAGGGCCCCACTGTGCCACTATTGCTCGCCCGCCTGCTGCCTTAGGGGTGTCCTAGGGGGAAGGGCTGGGTCGCACAATCGATGGCACGGACCATTTCCTGTCATCGAGCTTTGCGAGCTATCTCGAGTGCGAGCAACGACGGCACAATCAAGAAGGCGAAACGGTTGGCACGAGCCCATATTGGCCAGCTACTCCAACCATCTCCACGCGCACTACCACGCAGCCAGGCTTGACCAAGAGTGGTGCTGCCGGACACAAGCACACAGACACACACACACACACACACACGCTCTGGTAAAGGATATGCGTTACACTCCCTGCTGCACCTCGTCCAGTCCAGAGTGTCCGGGGGAATATTTGGGCGCAAAATATTTGTTCGCCCGAGCAAACATGCCCACGCAAACAGACCTGGTCGCAGGGGGTAGGGTTGAAGCCGAGGCTGGAGTTGACCTTGTCCTCGAGGCGACGGTGCCCGTTTTTTGGGCATGATAGCTGCACACACACAGACAGACATAAACACATGAACACAGGAGGCGTTCTTTGTCCGGTGTGATGTGTGTGACCAGAAACTCAATCCGGCTTCTTCAGCCACACAAAACCTGGTAGGCCTGGACTGCATGGCCTACGGCTCGGACACACATACACAGACACACACACACACAATCACTCGATATGCCAACGCTGGCTGACGAAGTATCACGCGCTCCCTGCAATGCCCCGCAGGTCCCGCACGGGTTCTGTTTTCGTTGACTGATTGGTCAAATGTGACGATTCTTCCGGATTGTGCTACGGGGGATGAGTGCAGGTTCGGTCTGCGCTTGCTGCCTTTTTTTGCGGAAAACAAAATATCACGTCCCCGGCATCCCCCTCCCCAACAAAGCAATCCCGCCATGTGACAATTTTGGTCCCGTGAAGGCATCCTCGTCCTGGTGACTGGCTGGCGCGACTTCGACGCTCGTGCCCTTCTGCCCTTACTGCTTGCTAGGCAGCAGCAACAGCAATCATACGGTACGGGAATCCTTTACCTTCCACCCAAAACCCTGCTGCTTTTCCTATTTTCTGGTATGTTTTTTTGTGGCCTTTCTCCTAACTTCCCCAAGGGAAATGGGATTGCGTCAAAGAGTGGGCAGATCTGGGGAAAACCCTCCCGAAAAGCGACCCATAAATCGTGTCCCATTCCTGACGTGTGGCAACAGGGGAAGCCATTATCGTGTTAAGCACTTTTTTTGCTGCTGCTGCTGCTGCTGCTGCTACTGTCTGTTGGGAAACAAGACGATGCGAATCCTCAATATGCTCCAGAAGAGTTGAAATAGTCGGCCGCCCTAGTACGGGGAGGGGACGGTTTGCTGAAGTGTAGCCCAGGCTCCAAAATCAAATACATTCGTCACTTCCTGTGCCTGTGTCTCGGTTGCATAGTTTTAGATGTCTGTAGTTTGGGGAGAGCTCTGCTAAAGAAAAGCAATCGACCAGGGAACTGGTTGCTGGATGTACACACCATAATTTATCCTCCAGGCAAACCTCCGTTCAACTATTGAATTTCTAGCCCCTGTCTGTCATTACGTCACAAGCGCAGCGTTCAGCGAGTATTGCAGCAACTTTGCTGGCTTTGCATGCACTCTTGCCAGGGGGCGGTCGAGCAACTTTTCCATTAAGGTGAACATTAAACTCTATAATCATGGCCGATTTTTTCGTTTTCTTTTTGTCGTTTCCACCCTATCATCGAATCGAAGATCTCGAAGCACCGGCTAAGGTACCGTGCCAGGGCGTGGTACGTAGGTTCCCGCGCAAACAAGGACGCAACCATTGTAGACAGTTATCTTCTCCGTGCGCCCGATATCTCGCCCACGCTTCGCCCACTCCTCCTCCTGGCAACAGGTGACACCAACGGGACGCAGGCACATTGATCTTTGTTCTCCCTTCCGGGAAACAATTCGACGACGACGCGCAACTTTTCCCGCTGGAATTGATTATTGCAGGTTATCGCTTTGCGCTTCCTGCCTGGGGGACTGATGATGGATGCAGGAAAGCGCTGGAAGCGTCTTTGTTTGGGAAGTGCATGTAAAAGTTGGTTTGAATTTTCAAAAAAAAAAAAAAAGGAAGAACATCACCAACCGATAACGAAAAAAAAAACTACGAAAAGGTGTAACCGTTTCGTCGATTGCAGTGCAGAAGTTCGTAGCCATATTTCTATCGTGCGCTTCAGTGTACGTTCGGTGACTTCTTGCGAGCGAAATGCAAGTCCTTGTCCCAACTTCGGTAAGTTTCGTTTGTCTAGGGAGGAATATGTTCCATTTCTATGAACCTCGAGGGCGATGCAGCACACACACGGGTCACAAAAAGCACTGAAAAAGGGCGGACACCAAACTCTGTCGAAACGGGGTCCGGGGATTGAATTCTGGGGCACTGTGGAGTCGGCAAGCAAAATTGACATTCTCCAGCGCTGTTCTTAGTTTGTGCACAAACGGAAAAAGGGAAAACAAAAAAGCGAGGAGAAAGAAAAACAGAAAACACTCTCTTTTACCCCGGCGCAAAACAAAATCCGCCCCGTCGTAGGGCAAGGTTGTGTGTTTGCCAAACCGGGCCCGAAAGCGGGGGTTGGGTGTATCGTCGCGTGCAGTACGAGTGACGAGCGAAATTAAAATATTTTCTAGCGTCTATTGCCGGCTGGATCGTGTAAATCCTATCCTGAAAGGGTGGAGTGGTGGTGGAGCAAATTGTAAGACTACGCGAGCTCACCGAAGATGATTAAGGATCGTGTTTGCTTTGTCCCGGCTCATGCGACTTTCCGGCGTAATAGTAAGTGAGACGAGCGGGCTCGCTTACACTGGCAGTAAAGCGACACTTTCCGATACACACTGGCACGGTAAATTATCGTTTACGTCTAATGCCGCTTAAGCATCTCAAGCGCTTCAGGCAGCTCATTTCCAGTGGGGCGGCAAACACACACACAATAAGAAGCTTAAGGAGAGATGGGCCAACCGGCACAACTTCCAGGCACTTCAGGACAATTACGGTTCGCTTGACAGCATTTGTGTGTGTGTGTGTGTGTGTGCGATTTTTATCTTTTAATTTAACACACAAACCATCGCAACACCTTGTACTACAAAAGTCCTCTTAACTCTTTCGCTTCGTTCTCGGCAAGGCTCTTTCATCAATTAGAATATTGTTGTCAGTCGCCAGATACGAAATTTCCAGCTAGTGATGGGCAATTCCTTCCAGTACAGAGAAGTAGAGATTCAATGTTGAACCTGAATTACAATGCCAATCTACAAGAAGATGCTAAGATGCCTAAATATCGTGTTTTTCAGATCTAGATATGTGTAGATCATTCAAACTCAACATTTTTCACAGTGAAGCCAGACAACCAGATGTTTCTTCTTTTATTCTGCTATGCAAGCAAGTCTGAAATGTTTTTTTTTTTATTTTATTGACCTCACAGATTTTATTTTATGTAATTGAAGATAGTTGCGTGGTGCGCGCAGGGGCCCTTTCAATATTAAAAATAAAATAAAACTTAAGATAACCTTACTTGCTAAATTTTTTGAATACAGACATGAACATTTAAACGTGGCAACGGTAATATTGAAAGCTTTACACATTGAGATAATTGGATCATGAGCTCCTCTGTAAGTACGGGCCCGGTCTATTTTGATCAGAAAATTCCCAAGACGTAGTGCGTGGTCAGGAGCGTACAAATTGATCTTAAGTAGAAGCTCGGGAACATCAATTTCGCCTTTTATTAACTTTGCTACAAAAACTGCTTATGCTACCTCCCTACGTCTATCTAAGGACTGCAAACCTAGAAGAAGCCGTCTAGTTTGATATGTTAGAGGTTGGTCAATGTTCCACCTTAAGGTTCTTATAGCTATTTTTGTGATTTTTTTTTTCTGAATGCGCTCAATTCGTGTGGACCAGTTGTTAGTGTGCGGAGACCATGTTACAACATTGAATTCAGGCATGGACCGGACTAAGGCGATGAACAGTTGTTTTAAACAGAAAGAGTCATCAAAATCAGATGTCAGACGATGAATGAAACCAAGCTACCGATATGCTTTGCCGATGATCTACGAATACTGTTGACTGAAGGAGAGTGACGAATCAAGAATAGTACCGAGGTCCTTAGTTTCTATGTTACGTAGGATCTGGGATTTTTTACGAGTAAAACTAATCACGCAACACTTATTGACACAAAAGGATAGCGAGTTCGCAGAGCACCAATTGCTAAATTTGTCCAGGCTGTGCTGGAGTGTCGAGCTATCCGAATTATTTCGAATGGTCACATAAATCTTGACATCGTCCGCATACATAAGCAAACATTGATTTGGAAGCGCAAATAGTACATCACTAATAAATAGGATGATTCAATACTGGGCCAATGTTACTTCCCTGTGGTGCACCGGTCGAACTGACGAACACGTTGGACAAGCACTTATTGATTTTAACACAGTATGATCTTTGGTTTAAATATGATTTTAACCATATGACTAGATTGTTATGAAAGCCAAGCCGGCTCAGTATCGCAAGGATTATGTCGTGGTTAATCCGATCAAATGCTGACATGAAATCAGTATAAATTGCATCGATCTGTGACTTGTCATCCATTGCCGTAAGGCATTCAGACACGAATTGAACGAGATTGGTCGACACCGATCGTTTGAGAACAAACAAGCCGTGCTGGCTTTGTTGAATGCTTGAAGCGATGAGGAACTAATGTTTCTGTGAGATAAAAACAAATACATTCCCATAATATGTTTTATTTATGCTCGTTTTGCACATAATATTACTCAGAAGAATAATAATTAAAATAGTTAATCAAACAAATGTGTCCACAGAGCATCAAATGACAGCTCCACAGCATCATCGATTGTATTTCTGCGCAGTTCCATACTGTTGCCTGGAAACCGGCAATTATAAGCCCGAGCTAAATTGTTCGAAGAACATTTGCCTCGGATACATTTCCAATAACAAAGATAAATAGTTTAATTGTTGTTTTTTAACATGAAATTCTCATTGATGAACGATTTGTGTGCAAGTATTAACTTTAAAGCTCAGAATACCTACACCTACACCTCAAAACTAATAACTCGGAAGCAATAATACTAATAATTGTTCGACTCTAATGTAATCCTCTAATGAGAGCTTCAGCTCTGAGAGATGTCTATGAGAGCTATTTCTGAAGAGCTTACCCAAGGTTTAGTAATGATTTTACAACTTGATTACTTGTTATACTGGAACTGGATTCGAGATCCAGTACATCATCAGGTTTATTCGTTGCTTACTAGTTTGTAGCAGATGATAACTATATCTAACACACAAAAACAGACATTCAACAGGATTAAGATACCTTTTTGGAGTAGTTGATAATTAATTTGCACAAAAAATTAACCTTAACTTAACGTAAACCTCAAAACTAATAACTCAGAAGCAATAATACTAAAAACTGATAGTTCGACTCTAATGTCATCCTCGAATGAGAGCTTCAGCTCTGAGAGATGTCTATGAGAGCTATTTCTGAAGAGGTTACCCAAGGTTTAGTAATGATTTTACAACTTGGTTACTGGTATGTATACTGGACCTGGATTCGAGTTCGAGTGCATCATCAGGTTTATTCGTTGCTTGCTAGTTCGTAGCAGATAATAAAGCTCTCTTTGAGATGATTATCTCTTTGAGTAACACGCAAAAAACAGACATTCAACAGAATTAAGATGCCTTTTTGGAGTAGTTGATAAACAATTTGCACAAAGACTTAGGTCTTAAGGTTTTTATTTGTATGATGAACAACACAGGTTCATCCCTTTGTCAACATGATTATCTGTCGGAATTTGTTGAAATTTTTCGAAAAGCAATCAACTATCTACACCAGTTGAAGCAACATATGCACATCGCTACATCGCTAGTTAACCGGTCGGACGATATATGGCCTACAAGTGAGCTGGAAGAAGCAACGCCTTGCACTTTGTACTTAATCACTTTTCGCTACATTCTATTCACAACCGAAACGCCACAACTCCATCACCAGGCGCCCCTCAAATAGAAAGGTGACGTAATTTACCATCAACCAACGGTACGGTAGAGAATGTGAGCTGCTCTTTCAATTCAACAGCTTCACGTGCTTTTTTTTTTCTTGTTCCTTTCTTCTTCTATTTCCTCTCCACCGCAAATCACTTTCCGAAAGCGTGCTCGCTCGTGTGCTTGCGGCGAGGTTGTCGCACTGTCGCATCCAATCGACTTTTACCCCGTTTCACGGGATAGACGACTGACACTACCGAGCAGCTAGTTACCGGCATCTGATCTGTGCCCGCTGGAGCAGCTCTTGAGGCGGCCGGATTGAAGGCAAACAAATTAATTCCTGCCTGTGCGGCCCAGCACGACTCCAGCACTCCGATACGGCCCGCGATACGCTTACGCAGAAGAAAACGAACAAATCGCGATCTCCTCCCGAATGCTCCCTCTCTCCCATTATCCAGTATTACAGGAAGGTGTCTTTAGTAGAGCAAGCAAAGACGCCCGGGACGCCCAAAGTGCCGATGCCAATTCCCTCCAAAGTGTGTGTGTGGGAGTACACAAAGAGTTTGCACAGCGCGCTGTGAGGTGAACACCAATTAGTTCGCTTGCCTGTCACGACGCAGTAATGCCACAGCAAGCTGGCAGACAAGGCGGTTTGAAACCCCAACTAGATAGTGTCACTTTAAGTAATTTTAATAAACCTTCACCTTCGGTCGGCTGTCGCCGAGGTCTCGGCTGCGACTCGCTGCAGATAAAGGAAATAATTTGAAAACTTACCGCAACACCCATAAAACATACGTTGCGTAAAACCTAGAACCTAGTGCTGGAAGGCATTGGTTGCTTTGTTGTGCTTGCCGCCGGCCGCAGCGAGCACGCGTCCCGGAGCATCATCATGGGCAATGTGATAAATGAATATCGCGCGACCGAATTTCTTCGCCGACGATGCGACGATGCACACCAGCTGACGGATGTGTCGGCACGCCCGAAAAGCCATTGTCCCATCCACCATCTGGAGACGGCAAACTGCTCTCGCGCGCTTGAACTTGGGCGGAGTGGTGCGGTGTTTTAATGAAGATTTATTAGAACAGACCGAACAGACAGCGCCCAAAATGCCGAAAACATGCCGAAACGCCGGCGGCTGTTGAATTATTGATTTCGTTAGCGCTGGCTGCGTTGTCGCTCGTTATTATTACAGCGCGATTGGTCGATAAACGGTTCTGGCGGGGGCCGTCGCGGAAGACGTGAGGCGTACGCTCGAAGGTCCACGCTAATGGGCAAGCGTACTGCTCGAGGCAGAACACTGGCCGATTGGAGGGTAATGGGCCTTCGAAATGCAGATTTGGAGGCCAAGAATGTTTGCCCGATGTTGGCCGCTACTGGGGTGTAGCTTTGATGAAAACAAACATCTGTCACACACACAACAACCACAAAGAAAGATAGAACAGAGAACTCCACGACACGTCTTTGGGTCGTACATTGAAGTACAATTAGTTCATTTACAGCACGCCCCGCGGTTTTGGGCCACCTGTAGTCATTCTGTGTAACAGCTGTAACACTGGCGACACTACAATAACGCGCTGGGCTGCGCACCATTCCATCGTCATTAAGTATGCTGTCTCCCCCCGGGAGTGGTGAATGCACCCAGCGAGAGCTGCCTAAGCTGCTGCATAATCCTTTCCAGCACCAGCAAGTACCAGGCCCCCGGAAGTTTGCCGGAACCGCCGTGGCCGTGGCAAACTTTTACGTTTTTGCTAATGCCGAGATCTTTTGTACGGCACGCCATGCAGTGGTTGGCAGTGTGGAGGATTCGCTTCTACAATTCTACAATCTACAATTATTTATGCACGGTGTGGAAAAATAAGCTTCTGAGCGTTGAACTTTGGGTAATTGTAAATTACCCAATAAACCACTTCAAGTAAAGTTATTTGAATGTTTTCTCTTCTGGTTATTCGTATCATTATATAAAAAAAGACGAAATATGATGTGATTATTTCGGGGCATTCAACCAACCAAGTCATCCCTAAATTACGTAACGCTTTCAAGATGGACAAAGAGTACATTCTTGCTTTATTATTCATCACTTTAGGGATATAGTGGAGGGGCACGAGCCCTTGTTCGAAACATAACACACAGCAGCATGCTTGAAAACCTCCGTATGAGGTATATTTAATTAAAGCTAAAGTACTTTAGATTAATCGACCAAGGTGCATTAAAGACATCAGGTGGTGAAATCTAGAACAGTTCGACATAAGTTTGCCGGAACTAAAACCTTTGTTTACGTTATTTTAACTTGTTCAGGTATTTCATCTACAACATTTTTGCACAATAAAACACTGGTATTGCAGTACAAAACAATATAAACGAGTGTTCATTCACATATGTGTTGTATAATAAACTGTGTTCACAACATGTTTAAAGATAACAACAAAGACATATCTCATTTTACTTCTTTGCGTATTCATTCCGTATTATCTACGAGACGTAAGGACGATTTAAGTAACATTTGGTACTCTTACTTGCTTGACTTGCTTTCGTGACTAAAAATATGCTCTGACTCATTTTTCCGATAAAATCAATAAACATACAAAAATTCACTTATTAACCAAGAGATCTGTTCTACTTGGCTGCTAAAATTGCATGATTTCAAAATGTTAGAATGACCAAGCAACTCAACAAACTCCAGGTATTAAAATGTTCAAATACCAATGAGCAGCACCGTTTACGTAATTCAGAATAACAATAAAAATTCGGACAAAAGTGTCGCATATTTATCATTTTTGCGTTACTTTATTTATGGATGGCCCCTTACTTATCAAACAATGCATAAAACTTCATATTTTGCATGTTATAGAGGAAAAAATATAAAATATCATATCAGCAACATCTATAAAATAACAGTTACTTTATTCATGGATGATCCCTTAATTATCAAACGAAGCATAAAACTTCATATTTTTGCATGTCATAGAGGAAAAAATATAAAATAACATATCATTTTCTCGTGTAAGAAACCTCTACATAGCGTAAAATAGCTTTCTATTAGAATGAATATTCTAATTAGAATGAATATGAATATTTCGTTCAACGCCATCTTGACAACCTCTGACCACAAGGTACATTGCTGTCACTGCTGGGTACAAAAACAAACACAAAACGCAACTCCAACTGCACTCCAAAAAGCACGGTTTGCAAAGTTTAAGGTGCCAGCCCAGCAAAAGCAACCGCTCGCGGCAAAGTTTCCTCTGTGTGCTTGCTGGCACACAGCTCTTCCGCCCAGCCACCGGTGTTTGGGAACCAGGCGCCAACCGGCGCAATGCCAGACCACGGCACACGAACCGCGGAAGCACACGGCACACAAAGTTTTGCACACTTCTTGCGAAACGTAGAGTCACAAACCCGAGGGGTGGGAAGAAAAAAGCAAACCAACGACGAGTTCGGGATATGACAATTATCAAGCCGGCCCATTCCGCACGTGTGAGGGCATCGGTGGTGGCGCTCGGTGCATAAAATATTACACAATTGCACGTTTATTGCACACTCCGGCCGTACCGTGTGTGTGTCTTCGGTGCTGCCCCCGCGGAAAGATCCTGTGAAGTTAGTCGGAAGACGCGTTTTAGCCGAGGGCTCGGGCAGGCTCGTGCGCTTAGAAACGGATATGCGAGGTGTGCGGACTCGAAGGTGGGGTGAATTTATGTTTTACCGCATCCAAACACCAATGCAGGTGAAGTCTTTGAGAGGTTTTTTTTCGCTTCATTTTTTGTACCTGCACATTCCCGCCACAACAGCCGGCAAACGATGTCGGCACATGCAGCCGATAGCGGTCGATATGTGCATGTGAAAAGCGGCTTTTAATTATCGTCGTTTTGCCGTTCGGGCCGTTCATGTCTGGTGCTGGTGTGCTCGTTCGAATAAAAACGGGTGTCATTTCAGGTTGATCGGATTTTGGGAGCAAATGTTGCCTCGCAAAACTTGTGCTCGCTCCAAAAGCATTCTCAGCTCTTGCAGCAATTTCTGAGGACATCCGAGAGCGCTGGGGGCGGAAGCATAGGACGAAGGCATAGGGTTTGATTTAATTACTTTCGATTTGCGCCCCCGGGACGACTCCCACACCATTGCTGTGCCGGTTGCCCTGATGCCTCGAAGGCTCTGATGGTTCTGAAGAAGCAATATCCTTAAAGTCCGATACCCATTACGGGGCGTAACGGGCTGGGGATTACCCGGTATGGCAACCAAAATCGAGTACAGGCTGCCCCTCCGACCGGGGGCGGTGGTCAGAATAATTCAATCAATAACCAGCCCTGCACTGCCATTACCGAAACCCGGCCATTAGCCAGCAAGATTCGACAGTGCGCCCAACTTTATCGGAGTGCGGAGACTAACTTTATCGGCAAAGTTACGGCCACCACCCAAAGACGAGCTCAACAGGCCGGGCCTGCTTGAGCACAGTGTAAGCGACGCGGAGGGACCGGAAAAAGTGAATTAAGCTCTGCCGGGCTTGCGTCGGAGGGCAGAGCTCTAAAGAAACTCCAGCAAACCCAACATCCCGCTCAACAATAGCTCCGGAATGTGCCGCAAAGCATCCCTCGCCCGCCCGGCATGTATTATTCATTCCGCTGCCAGTACGCTGCCGGTTGCGAAAATAGTGCCTTCACACTTGCGGCCAAAGACAACGTCGCTGGACTTCCGTTTTTTTGTTTAAATCACTTCCAATTGCCGAACCTTTACGCGCGCCGACGTTTTATGACGTACACCGAACAGCCTTCCACCACTCGTCAATCAATCCGATTTAGCCCGGGTTGCGGGTGCACACGGAGCTGAGCGAGCTGTAGAATCGATAACGCCTCGATACAGCTCTGCCGGGCGGGCGATAATGGCCATTTTCACCAACGAACACGTGATTGGGGTGGATACGTAGGAATACGTAGGTTCCTCTTGTATTCTTGCCATTTGCCGAGGCAGCCAGTATCGCTTTGTCTGAAGAGTGTATGTGTGTGTGTGCGGCTTTTGGAGATTCGTGAGCCGAGGGACTCGGGGACATTGGGAGAAGCTTCGGACGCTTCGCTGAGGGTTTAAAAGAGGAGGGGCAAAAAACAGTCCAAACTGACCGAAAAATGGCACACAAAGGTCCGGAGGGCGGGACGCATTTGGGGAATGGTGGAACCTGCCCGGGACGCAAACTTATATCACTGACCCGTATCGCTCCAATTATTGTCCTTGCGGGTTCAAACCGTCCATCAAACGACTCCGGCTGTGTGTGTGCATGTCTTCTGCCCGATGTATCTGTGACGTGCGAGATTTTGACTGAAGTCCAATTTTGAGTGAAGCTGATCTGGCCGAACTTGTCCGTCTTCCCCTGTTTTCTGGTGGCTTCCCACGCTCCGAAAATCAGGAAAGAAAGATGATGGTCTTTGTGTCGTGACGTGGGTTTTGCGATGCCGTCCCGGAGCCCGCAGAATCCTGTCTGGAGGATTCCACTTTCGCCTTCGCCTTCTTGGAAATAACACACAGCACAGCACAGCATAACCGCACAGCTGGGAAAGTGCTTCAACCATTCGGGGCAGTTGCATAATCGACGCCCGTTTGAGCTGTTGAGGGGGGGTGGAAATAAAAACAGGAAATTCTTCCACAAAACTGCAGACACACTGCACTTACGGTGCGGATGGGTGCAGCGTTGCATATCAGCGCTGTCCAACTCAAAACGTAACAGTGTTTGAGGACCGGAACCAGCTAAAAAAAAAGCACAGACACACACACACACACCATTCGGAACGGTTAAGTCACACCGGTTCACGCTATCGGCACGCCAGATGGTGAATGTCAACTCCGTCCGGTTACGGACGACCGACTCTGAGCCCAGGCTGAAGGCGGCTTTCACTCACCTCGCCTCACTGGACTCAGTGGTCAGTGTGTGTGTGTGTGTGTACAAGCGTGCGTGAGGGTATGATAAAGCTGAACTTCAAAACGTCACGATGACGCAACGGGCGCATTCGTGGAAGTTTCCTTGGAGTTAAACTGAGCTGAACAAGGAAGCATCGGAACAGTTCGTGCCGTGGGAATAGTTTCCAGCAGCGCTGTTCTAGTAATTACTTCTCTACCTCTGTCCCCTTTTTGTGAGGTTTTGTTTCCGAACCCGCAGCGCCCCCTAGTGCAAAATTCGCCAAATGTTTTTTGTTGTACCTAACGTATGCTCCTCCAATAACTCCCGGTATATTCACTCCGGATGCTAATTCCATGGAAAACACACACACACACAAACAAAGGTCCCAAATGTTGAGCTTGAGTTCCGCCTGCCCAGAATGACAGTCAAACTAACGAGCGTCCGTACTGCTGCAATTAATCATTCGCAAATATGTTTAATGAAATGCTATCCATTTTCCCGTGCGGGCGCTGTAATCAAGTTGGCAGTCCACGTTCCAAAAACCATCAAGCGACGCTAGATGATGCGCTGGGGCGTCCGTAATGGCGGCGCGTTGCGCGTTGCTTGCGGAGGAGGCGGAGTTTGTTTTTGCATACTGCTGTTGCAACACGCCGTTTGCAACGTTTAATTGTTTATTCAGAACAAATTACGGTACGTTACGGATCGTGTTTCCAACGGTTTTCCGGCAGACTTCTGGAGCTGGTTTGTAGTAATGGTCAGCCCCATCATGAGTTTTGCGTCATACACGGATACAGATGGAGTTGTTCACAGACACACACACACACACACACACACACACACACTCCCACACAAAGCAGCACACAGGTAAGGGAATCACGACAGTAACCCATCCGCAGTTTACGGATACGCGCGTTGATAAGCCGTTTCGGGGGGGACGAGCAACTTTCTCCCGGGCGCTGGGGTTGGCTCCGCTGGTCAGCTGGTGGCGGTGGCAGACGCAACCGATTGCAGCGTGAGCCTTGTGCGAAGTGCGTGCTGCACTGCGAGTGTTCATCCGCGTGATGGATGGTAATTTGGTTTGAAATGCAGCAGAAGAAGGCACGGGGCAAGACAAACCGGCTCCACCGTTTCCATCGGTTGATTGGTGATGATGATGATGATGATGATCGGTGTGTGTGTGTGTGAAGTGGAGGGAGGATGGTCCTAACCTTACGTCACACACGCACACGCCCATTACGTATAACCCGCTCGTTAGCGCTCGGGGACGCGCGGCGGGTACGGTAACGGACCGTTGCCACTGTTTATATTATCGAGTTTCACTTCGGAACCAGCACAGTGGTCAAAGACCTCACGCCGAAGATGATGCTGGCGCTGATGAGTCCAAAAATGGACAAGGACGCTGCCGAAGACAAGGGTTGGAGCCGACCGGGGAGCAGCTAATGTACAACCGGAAGCGGATCAGGGGCGGCCGCGCAGGCTTAAGCCTTCGCTTTCATCGCCTTTTAGGCGGGCTTTAATCTTTCTATGCCCATTTAGATCTCTCGCTCTCTTCATCTCTCTCTCTCTCTCTCTCTCTGCGCAACTTGTTTTATTTATTATCGTTTGGCGATTGAGGCATGCGCTTTTTCTCTGGTACTGGTTGACTTCAAGATATGAAAGCATGCCAAAATACACACTCACAAACACACGTACACACTTCCGGGATAATGAGGCATGAGCTCATCGTGATTGTTTTTTTATGTGGTACTGACTTTGAAGCATTCTTCAGCCGAAAGGAGAAGTTTATTTTTGGTGCTGTTTGTGGCTGAGAGACTTGGCAAAACATTTGCCTACCGCAAACAGCAAACCCCTGCCAGAGTGCGAACATGAAGCGCAAACAGCACCAACGAAAAAACGTCCAGAAACCCCACAGCTAATTACCTTCATTGTGCGATGTGTAGTCCGCTGTTCGTCGGCTCGGGAATCCGCTGGAATTGAGGCTGATCGCACCACGCGGTTGCGTTGAAGTTTGAGAGCGGTTGAAGATGTGTCCAGCGCGCGTCCGCACTTACAAAGCGACGCTCAAAATCACACCAACACACACGGAAACGACAGGCAAAATCCGCAAACACTTTCACTGACACACACACACACACCAGGCGGGCGGGCACCGAAAAATGGTCGAAACGCGTTGTGTCGCACGCAAACTGCAACTGATGTCTCGTTATCACTTTCCTCGGCAAGGTATGTGTCGTACGCGCAACAAAAAAAGCTCACACAATACAAACACCACACAAACACACGGAGCACACCTGCCCGATTAGCACTTCTGCGCAGCAAAGACACTTGTGCTGATACCGCCGATGGAACGACGATGAGCTGCGATTGAGAACGGGAGAAAGAAAGTAAAAAAATAGGACTGAATTAGAGAAGGTTTTGAAGCGAGCACAAGCTTAGTACGTAGTCGTCACTGGTGGATGTGATGTACTGTCGGCGCCCCCCAAAAAAAGAAAGAAAACAATACGTTTGTCACCCACTCGGAAATTCCGACAGAAACAGAGCTGCTGCACGGCCGGCCGAACGTGGAATGACAGCGTTGGCTGCCGCGAGCCGGGAAACCCCAGCGCAGAAGAGAAATCGTGGCTTATCCCCACCGCCCTACGACAATCACCGGAGCCAGGTCTTGCCACGGAGAGATTGGCAATGAGATGCATTTTTAATCGGGATCAAAAACAAAACAAAAAGAAGGAAAACAACCACTTCATCTCCATCTGCATATTGAAGGCATCGAAATCGAGCCTTTTTTTTGAGGTCCGGTACCGTACCGGAAACGCCTCCGATCGCGCACCTCGCGATAAAAAGGTTACGGGCGCGTACACGAACCAGAGGTTACGTCAGTGGACCGAGCAGCAGCACGTCATCGATTGAAAAGGAAAGTTTCGCGTCTTGCATGCACACTGTACTGCCAGAAGCCCCGTGCCGAAGCACGAGTGTGTCGAATATTACTCAACGATAGGGGAGGCCACGGCACACAAGACCTAGTTCCCCAGACCAAGTCCAAAAGCAAAACAAAACAACAGCAGCAGCAGCAGCAACAAAAACAACAACAACAAAAACCGCAATATGGCCAACGCGGTGAAAGTAATTGGCGCGACGAGCGTAGACGACGAACCCCCCAGGGAGAAAGTACCAGCGCGAAAGACGCGAACCGGCCGAAGCGCGGAGTAGCGTGCGTTTTGACGTGCACGCGGGAAGCCGGAAGATGTAACAAACACACACACACACACGCAGGCACACATATACACAAACGCCTGTACGCCAGCACGTGCGAGTGGCGTACAGTCGCTTCACTGCACGGCGGGGAGTTGCGCGAGAAAGCGCGTATGTGCGAGGCTTTGATTGCTGTTTAGCGGTCAGTTTCGGTTCACCAAGGCCGTACTCTCTCTCTCTCTCGCGCTGTCTCTCTCTCTCTGTGTGTGACGTGAACTGTTGAGATTCACGAGGATGTAACACCAGTTTACCAGCACCGGAACAGTTCCACCACTTAAGCTGCACGCACTAGATGCACTGCCACCAAAAAAAAAAAAAACACACACACCTCAACTAACCTGAACTCCGGCCTGTTTGTGTGCTGTAATACGCCTTTCGCTTGATTGCAGATGGGGCGTTTGTAAGACGATGTAATGTGCACCAAACCGATCCTTCCTGAGACGACGGTTTCCAGCGCTCGAATGACTTGCCAGTGGCCGCGTGTACTTCGCTTTATAGACCCCCTCCCTCGCGGCCGGCAGCGGTGGCTTCGGGTGGCCTGTAGGGCGATCGGGCTGCTGGCGGGCTACACACAGCCGATCGTGTACCTGCAGGCTGGGGTGGGATGCACAGGGGGAGGAGAATTTTCGGTTTTGCGAACGTCATTTTGGATTAAATGATGGTATTTTTTTTTTTGTTGCTTGTTGCTTTGCTCAACGAGATTTTTTGGGGGTCTTTGCTGGGAATGCTGGGCGGAATAGCTGCACGCGCAGGATTTGGCAACATCGCTAATGGAGATGGTGGCACGGGGCCCCGGCAGCATCCTTGAAAGAGAGAGAGAGACAGGTGGGACGGTTAAGTATATTGTATCGTTTATCTTTGGTTGGTCTTCTAATGAGCTGATGTTCTGCGAATGTATGGGCAAGTGGGGCAAGGTGGGACATGCGAAGGGTGGTGTCTAAAAGCTACGAACATCATACATTGAGGTGTGGCTGAAACAGCTCTGCTATCAGTACATGTAAATTGAGAATCATTTCACAAATACATGTAAATCTGTGTAACATATTTATGGAAGGCAACAAGTACCGAGGTAAACCATAAAATTGTGAAAGAATTGAAAAAGGGCATACTTTTTTAATGGTGAGTTTTCAGAACTAATGGTCTGGAATTGATGCGTATAAACTGAGGAGACATAACCGAAATTAAAAACTGCCCGTAGAATTCATTGTCTGAGATTGATAGTTTTAAAATAGAGATTTTTCTCTTCTGTTTTTTTTCTGGTGTACCGACTAACGCGGTCATACTAGTCTATACAGACTTTTGATACTTATTGAGTACCACGCAGCTGGATAAGTCAGTCATTGCTACGGGGAGGACGGTCCATATGAAGTTTGAACTATTGCTCTCTGGAGCGTACCCACGACTCCAATTCGATTCCAGTTATTGTTAGTCCGATTCCAATGCCGGCAAAATCGGAACTAATAGTTCCACCCGGAGTCATCCGGAGTAGAAGACATCCAGTGTCGGAGCCGTGCGAAGAAGGAGCAGTAATAAACAGGCATATATTCCTAAGAATAGAGGTTAGCGACAACAGCAATGCATTGCGACAACATCCTTGCACCGGAAGTCTCTGGCCCAGACAATGACCGACACCGGCTGACTCCGGACGACTCCGACTTCGGACGACTCCGTCTCCGGAAGACTTCGACTCCGAATGACTCCGATTCCACTCCAACTCCGGATGACTCCAATTTCGGACGACTCTGGATGACTCCTTCGCCGGACGACTTCAACTCCAGAAGACTCCGATCAAGAGCACTCCTACTCCGGATGAATCCGACTCCGACTCCGGACAACTTCAACTCTGGATGACTTTGTCTTCGAATAACTTCAATAGCGGAAGACACCGACTACGGACGACCCCGGACGACTCCGTCTCCGCATGATTTCAACTTTGGAGGACTCCGACTTCGTACTACTTCAACTCCGTATGACTCCGATTCTGGACCACTCCAACTCCGGATGACTCCAATTTCAGAGGACTCTGGATGACTCCATCGCCAGAAGACTTCAACTCGAGAAGACTCCGATCAAGAGCACTCCCACTCCCGATGAATCCGACTCCGACTCCGGACGACTTCAACTCTGGATGACTTCGTCTTCGGATGACTTCAACTGCGGAAAACACCGACTCCGGACGACCCCGGACGCCTCCGTCTCCGAATGATTCAACTTTGGAGGACTCCGAATTCGCACTACTTCAACTCCGGAGGACTACGAATCCGGACTACTCCGAATGACTCCGTCTTCGGATGGCATCAACACCGGGAGATTCCAACTCCGACTCTGGACCACTCCGGATGACTCCAACTCCTGACGACTCCGGATGACTCCGGTTGGTGCTAGTCGGACCTAAATAACTGTCCCGACGTTATTCAAAATAGATTTGTAGCTTTTCGGTGTGAAAACTTTCCAGCTTAGACGTGTTTCTTTTTATTTTCTGTATCATTCTGGAAATATTATGTTTACCTAAAAAAGAACATCATGGTGCATCTGGGTCTTTCATCTGATTTTACTCATTTCGTAACAAAATTTTGAATTACAAAGCTTACATAATGTTGACAAATCAATAAAATGAATACACGAATGCATACAGCCTTCGAGTTCGACCTTACAGGGTGGCATGGTTGCCCCGAGCTTCCATACCTGTGTAGCTTCTATTTTTGTGTACTTTTGTTTTTGTTTTGCGTAGGTGCCAATTGCCGCTGTACGCTACGAGATGAAGATGTTTTTTGACCCTCGAGTGCTTCGAGTTTGAATTCTACCACGCCACTTGCGACGCTTTCCACCGATGTACCTCGCACATCAAAACACGCGGCCAAACATCCTTCAAGCGGGTGGACATTAAAATGGAGCACCTGCGGGCAGGCAAGGTGGAGAACGGTGCTGCTTTCGACACGTTCGGTGTGCACACAATCTGCCGGGTGTGTGCGCTATGGCAAACCCCACGGCGATCATCGCCCGGCGGCCAATAAAACGGGCCTTAATCTGTCGCTAACGCGCGTAACGCTTTGACACCGACTGTGGACCCGCGAAGATCGAGCAACGGGCGGGTCGTAAAATTTGCACCATTCAAAGATGCACAGCGCACAGATACACAATAGGCGTGCGGCGGTGCCGGCAAACCAATCGTCGTAAAATAATGCAAAACGACGCACCTGCCGTTAAAGCGCAGCTGTTGCCGGGCAAAAGTGGCAGGCGCAAAGCGAAAGCCACCGTTGTACTTCCTGGCTGGAGCAGGAAGACCACAAAGGGGAAAATGGGAACTTCATTCAGGGTGTGTGGGTGAGTTTTTTTTTTCTTCTGTATTTCAATTTTTCCATAAAACCACCACCACCGTTATTAATATGGCCGGGAGCGTGTCGAGTGCTGGCACGAGCCACCGTTAACCGTTTATAGGTTCCCTTGAATTCTGACTTCGTCTGCATCAAGTGGAATTATCGCACACGGGTTCGCGAAAGGGCAGCAGCTATTATGTGTCATCTCCCGAGCCGGTGTCGATATTGCCATTGAAATAGGCCGCGGGGTAGAGGGATGCTAGAGTTTCCAATAATGCGATAAAAGGCTGAGCATAAAGCGTGTTAATTGGCAACCCTGGGGCGGATGAGGTTTAGAACGGTGCTAGTGCCGATCGCTTCCATTGACGATGCGCGAGTTAAGTGTATAGGATTCGGATACTCTAATAAGAACGTCTGTTCCGCTTGGATTCTACTTACAGATTCATTTTTATTAGAATTGGTGTTAACTCGCGTTTAGCGTTCTTGGCTCGTGGTTGTAAGAAATTCTGCCAGTAGGAGAACATTTCTCAGCAGAAAACAGTCCAGGCTTTCTTCACCGTAAAAGCTGTCCAACTGTTTGCTGGACCCACACGTAAGCAATACGGCCACACCACACCATACCGACTATTACGCACCAGCGCCGACGCATTTCCGAATGGAAAGCCGAATGAAAAAACAGCCTGGAAAAGGAGAAGGTTTGATAAGCGAGGGAGCGCAAAACAACAGCCAAAGAAAACGCCCCAAGCCGGACCAATCGACCAGCTCCACCACCCGGCCCGGGGTTTCGTAAGCTAATCTCCGATGCGGTCCGATGCGTTTTTCATGCATATAAACGCAGGAAGCTGTGATTGTGTCTCCGAGCGCCTCCCCCTCCCCGAAAACGGAGCTGCACCGTCCCCGACCCTCGTGCCTTTCACCGGCGCTCTCATTTTCATATATACATTTGTCACAACGGCAGCAATTGGCTACGTTTTGCGAAAGTCAATTAAACCACGTTACGGGGAGCGCAATGGCCCGCGTGGATGATAGAATTTTGCACGCACTCGCGCAAAGCGAAGCGAACGCAGGGGTTTTTTTGTTCATTTTTTGGGACGCTGAAATACTTTGCTTCTTACCAAATCTCACGGGATTGATGGGGTGACGTAAACCGCGACAGCTGGAAAGATTGGAAGCAAGCAAGGCGTACATAAAAACGCCTTCCGCCACCGACGAAGGGGAAGTTGAACCGGGCTCTGGAGTTCAAGGCCAGTCGCGCTCCCGAGGTCACCTTTCACCTGGAGCTGGTGCGGATGTTTGGGCCACACACACACACACATCAAGCCTGACCGGTTAATTATTCTCGACGCAGCGCCGTCATTTCGTCAACGCGGTCCCTAATGGCGAGACTCATCAAATGTTTATCGACCGAACGGGGTTGGTGCTCTTACTTTCATCAGATCAGACACTAGGGTGAGCACTTTGATAGTGCTCATCTGCTCTGGCCGTAAAGTGCCGCAGCAAGAACAACCCAGTCAGCAAGGTAGAGTAACAACAACCTAAAAACAAAAACAAAACAACAACTACATCTCTGCAAACAAATCCCACAGTCACGGCAGGGACGGCCGACTGGCGAGCCTTAAAACTGTGGCTTCCTGGCCAGCACGCACCGAACATCATTAGCGGGCGAGCAGTTAAACGTGTTTAATGAGGTTACACGAAAATCCATTATAATTTGAAGCATCCCCGAACGCAGTGCGCTGTTCGGACGTCACCGTCATGTTATCATCCCCGCAACGGCCCCGCAAGCAAATTAAAGCGGCAGAATCATGCTCCGCGTGTAGGTACATCTGTCAGGCTAATGTCATGCGGGGCACACCTTAGTTGAGCTTTTTTTCTTCAGTTTTTCGTGTGATGAACACTGTTTTACCACAGTTAGTGCAATTGCGACAACCGTGCTCCGTAGGCTCCATTTTCGGGCCGCGGGTAAAAACGGGCACAGCACTAGATGACCGCAGGGCAGAGCGCAAAAGTGCGTCTGTGACCTACTGCTGGGCGTGTAGGTCGGTACTGATGGTCGGTGACATAAACGCGGGCTGTTATCTAATGTGGCTGTTGCTTTACTGCGGTGACCCCGAAAGAATGTCTGAGAAATTTCTACCGATAATGTCAGAGTTTTTTTTAAAGATGGATTTTTTGTAGTGTTGAAGCAGGATGTTTGAAGCATGTCTGCGAAATGTCTACGCTAAATTCCTAAAAGATATTGAAGTTAGTTGTATGAAGATTTAGCTTTTAATGTCTGAAGAATGTCTGACCTATTTCTACGGGTAATGTCACAGCTTTGAAGTTGGTTTTTAGAAAATTTAGGTATCATATTTAGGACATCAAGGAGATTTTTTCTTTGACAAAATGGATTATGTAAGATTACTCTACCATTGTATGGCTACAATAATTGATTCGGCTGCTAGATCCGGCACAGCATTGCACGTTAGAAGAAGGCCTGCTAATAAGTGGATATCATTGCGTTTGTACCGGAGAAACTAGAGTAAGCTTAATTTTGCTCCCCAATGATCACCTATAAGTTTCGTACAATCGTACATAGAAGTTCTGAGATAAGAATCAATCAACGTTTTGAGTAACGAACGTTTTTTGGACCCACAAATTCGAAGACATCAACGTAACTCAAATATCCTAGAGAGTCAAACATCGCTATTTTCAACCAGAATACATTTTGATTCTTCTTCTAGTTGGTGTAACGTACTACGCGGCATGTCCTATGCAGGCTTTCGAGCCTTAATTCATTACTGCACAGCCGGATAGTCAATCCTTGCTACAGGGAGACGGTCCATTCTAGGTCCCATTTGATTACACAGTGATTTTATGACACAAAACTAACCAGTTCAAAAGGATTCATTTCCATGCCTGAGAGTTTTAGGCCACAGCAGTCCTCGTAATCCGTAATTCGACTGTCAGAATGTTGCGAGTTTCGTATTGGAGAAGTTGAAAACTTTTTCCGAGATTTAGGTTGGTAGAAGAGCGTTGTAAACGCAAATCAGACATTTGGAACCTTTGAAGTCTCTTGTACAAGTACGCTATCCGGTATCATAACGAAGACACTAGGAATTATTTCGTTACACCAAAAATCAAAACATCTACCACTTTAGACCAAACAAAAGTACGTACACACTCAAATCGTGGCTATTACCGAATTGCCAGAAATGATGTCGAACACACAAACACCTATCACCACTCGGTAGAATCCACCGACCACCGACCGGTATGCGATGCCCATAGCAGTGTCCGCGAAAGTGTACAACAACTGTACCGCGGCCGTACCTTCCGGATCATCGCTTGCCTTTGCTCCGTTCAAAAGGAGCGGTTCAAGTCTGTTACGTCACGTCACGTACGGCGACATTTAGCACGCACGTTACCTTGACTTTCGCAACCAGTCCGATGGCCGCTGCCTTAGTAAAACGAACAAAACCCCTTTTTCGGAAGATGCTCAGGAACCCGGGCGAGGTGGAGAGTGGGGCCGGGACATGGTAGGCTTCCCATGCGTGGTCACTTTCAACTCTTTCAACTACCGCTCGGTTCATCGGGTGGCTGGATATCTCGGTCGGTAGTTAGCTTCAAATGCAGTATTTTTTATCCATTACTGTAAACAAGCAGATACGAGCAGCGCACTAACATGCTCCGGTATGCACACTGTACAAACCCACTCCACTCCGGGCGGGACGTTTAATTGCAGTGCTTTGGTCGAAAAAGTTTGACCCACAGCCGTCACCCCTTCGACACCGGTGGAAGACACCAACGAGCTCGGCAGGTCATGATAAATGCTGGCAATTTATTTTTCCCTCAACTGAACTAGGTCAGGAGTTTGGGCAGAGATTGCTGGGAGCGGGAGACGATACAGCAATACAAAAAAAAACAGAAGCCTCAGAAGTAGTTTCCAATTTCCTCCCCGAGAATGCACTGGCAGCAGCTGTGAAAAGTGTGAAAAGTGTCCGTAGAGTAGTACATCGGAACGGACAATAGAGTCAGGACCAGAAGTCGTACCGTTCTACGGGTCATCCTGGATGCTGCAATAAAATGCTCATCCACGACGTCGAACTCCAAAACCTTTGTCCAGTGCATTGCAAAATACACGTTCGGAAACGAATAAATCTTCCAATTTACTTGAAGTTAATAAATTATCCACAGGCACATAAAAACACACCCAATGCCGCACCTGGTCTTGACGTTTTATGTGACCGGAAGTGTGTGGTTTTACTGAAACCGTGTACAGTGCCAGCTTCTGGGAAGTGCGTCTCGGTAAGACTTGACTTGAGAGGTAGTGCTCGTTCAAGTAATCCACCACATTCTGTGTCATGCATGCGTGATAATGCTCTTAGTGGGAAAATACGCCAGCAATAGTCGCAAAGCAAGAACAGGCATTTTCCCGCCTCCACCTGTTTTAATGAGCTAACATCTCCGCCGAAACCGTTCCGGTAATTACTGATCATTATCGAAAATTCGATCCGTGA
The DNA here is from genome assembly GCA_008817895.1 of Anopheles fontenillei. Taxonomy (NCBI): domain Eukaryota; kingdom Metazoa; phylum Arthropoda; class Insecta; order Diptera; family Culicidae; genus Anopheles; species Anopheles fontenillei. Next base: position 32,942 of record VTWG01005644.1, read on the forward strand.
GGAAACTGGAAACTCATTTAAAATTCCTGTTTGATTCATTTCGCGCCGTCTCAAGCGCTAGTTTTGAGATGACTTTCTCGGATAGACTTCGCTTGCTCTCTGTCTCAAGTAGCTGTCACGTAATTTACTTCTCCAATTCACGTACAGAATTTATGCGTTTCCGCGAAAAAGAACATTCCATCCGAAGCAAGCATAGGTCCCTCCGTTTCATCCCATTCCCGGGGCAGCTTTTGCCTGTCCCTACCAATGAGAGAGCAAAGTTAAAATGTGTGGGAAAATGGCTTTTTAATGCGGGATGCACTTTATTAGATTCCTTCAGCTCTCGCACGCTCGCAAGCGGACACGTGCACTAGAGCGAACGCAATCGGCAAATGGAATCCAACGCTTAATCGAATCAACTGGCTGTGTATTTGTGTGCGAGCATGTGGCAGCTGTATCCTTTCCATGGGCCGCTCGCAAAAAGGAACAGTATCATGCACATAAAAAGACGTCCCAAGGATGGGGTATCGCAAGCCTTTCGCTCGTCTGTACCGCTTTTGGGGGTGGCAATTTTCAATCACCATCATCCGGTACCTCCGCGTGCTGGCACCTTATGGGTGCCACACGCCTGGGCTAGAGGAAAAAAATCCAAAATCATTTCGTCATCCTCGTGCTCGCCACCAACAAAAAAAGGAGTGAAAACTTTCCGCCAAAGAAAAGTGTGTGCGCGTGAACAGAGCGAACCGAAAATTAAAGATATAGTGAAATTGGCAAAATCGACACGCCAAAAACCCGCCGCTCACAGAGAGGCATGGCAAAAGTTTCCGTGACAGGCCTCTGTTGGCTACAGGAGCGGCAATAACAGCAAAAAAAGCGCTTGATCGTTAATTGAGTTGACAGAGACGCAAGGCGCGCGGGAAAAAGAACGCGTGGCCGCAGAATACCCGAGGCTATAGTCCCAGGCCCTTGCGAATTTCTTCAAGGGCAGCACAGTTTTGCCCCGAGATAGGCAGGAACAATATTGTCGCGTGTCATTTTCCATTGGTGAAGGGATTTGAGCAAGAGCGTAAAAAAGGAAAACCCACAAAAGCTTAAATGCGCGAGGCTGAAGAGTTATTTAATCTAATCGTTTCTTCACACGGCTTCTTCACCGTGTCAGCTGACAACACCAATGAAGGTATCGGGAAATCTTCCGGGCTTGGTTATATTGTTCCCTTTTGCGTTTTTTTATTGCTTATCAACCCCGAGTGCAAGCACACACACACACACACACACACCCAACACGTACCAAGACATCCAAAGAATGACGGACAGTTTTAAAGGCCCGGGTGCGGTAAAAAGTTGACATAAGCAGCGCTCTACGAAAGATGCCACCAGCCAATTTCGGCACGCTTCATCAAGGTGACTGGGCAGTTTGATGTGGTGCGTTAACCCTTCGCATGAGCAGACAGGAGGTAAACTGGTTAACAATGTGTCTATATTATTTTGCGGAGTCGTCCTTTTGCGGAGTCTTCTGGAATCGTCTGGAGTCATCCGGAGTCGTTCGGAGTTATTCGGAGTTATCTGGAGCCATTTGAAGCTGCCCGGAGTCATTCGGAGCAATCTGGAGTAATCCGAAGTCGTCCACCCAAGAAACATTTCCTATAGCTTTTACACTTAAACATGTCTAAAGAATGCTTTACTATGAGTGTACTAAGCCTTATAGTTTTAATATGTATTTTGAAGATGCTTAACAGTCTTTGAAGTTGTTAAAACTTTAAAACGTTCTGAAGGCGATTATAAAACTGTCTGTTAAAACTATAATAGGAGCCACATAGTTTTAACATGTCTTTTAAAGTTGCTTAACAGTCTTTAAAGTTGTTAAACCTTTAAAACGTTCTAAAGGCGATTATAAGACTATCTTATAAGACTTAAAAGATGCCTGGCTTTAACCATCCAGTAAACGTATTCTTAAGCATGTTTTAAGACTCGTTATTTTGAGACTGGGACATCAAGATCAACTGATCTTAATCAATGCTTATTAAGTCTTGAATGAAGGGAACTTGGGACAAACTATACAGGCTGCATCTAAGATACGCTAATAACGCAAAGCGTGAAGAAGCGGTTTTCAGCCATTATATATTTAAGCCATCATATAGTTAAACCTACTTGCAGTGGGTGGTTATTATTCAAATTCTAAACAATTTTAGTTTTTTTAATCATGTTGCTATTAACTGATATTGTACCAAATCAATAAAATGTGTGCAAAGAACTGTCAAATTCAGAAATCCACGATTGTGTAAATTTGCGCGTATTTCGGACACTACCTGTACGTGGAGAGTCTTAAAACTTGTTAATCTGCACAAGTGCTTACTAAAGCTATATGCTGTTTAAAACTATCTTAGTCACACATACAGCACTACAAATCAACTGAACTTGTGATCAGGAAAGTCCTCTTGATCTTAAGCCAATGGAATCCATTGTAATGCATGAGATTATTGATTTGTGTATCCAAAATGTGTCAGCCATGTTGATGTGTAGATAAACCAATTCATAATTTACAAGACAAATAGAAAAATGACTATTTCCCAAACGTTTTTCCCGTCATATTTATTATGCCACATCCTTGAAAAAGCTTTTTGTGCAAATTCAGGGCGTTTCAATGAAAACTATATATTTAAAATAATTTATTTTTAAACTAAAAAGTTGCTGATTATTGAGGCGCTTTGATATTTTTTAAATTATTATAATGTATTTCAACAGTGACATTTTCTTGGCATGGATTTCTGCTCATACGCGAGCAATTTGAGAATCAGAAAAAAATATTAAGACTACATAATAATTCTCAAATAATTCTCAACAATTATAATGACTTCATAATCATTACTTCATTGCCGTCTCAAGAATATATCCATAGCAATAAGCTGTAATTTTGATAATTTATTTACGCCTCACATCTTAAAGGTCTAGAAATGGTTTTAACAAGTAGTCTTAACAGAGTTCTGTAGATGGGCCCTTTCAGTCTTAAGTGTGTTTTATTATAGTCTTATTAGTTCATATAAGACATTCAAATGAAAAAGGGAGGCTTAATGGAATAACCGTAACAACAACGTTAAAACTATGACAAGATTTAAAATGTTACTTGGGCAGAGTCATCCGGAGTCATTCGAAGTTGTCCGGTGTCGGAATCGTCTGGAGTCGTCCCTTCAGAGCTGTCTGGAGTCATCCGAAGTCGTCCAGAGTCATCCAGAGTCATTCGGTGTTTTCCGGTGCCGGAATCGTCTGGAGTCGGCCGGAGTCATCCGAAGTTTTCTGGAATATTCCGGAGTCATCCTGAGTCGTCTGGAGTAATTCAGAGTTGTCCGGAGTCATCCAGAGTCGTCCTGTTGCGGAGTCTTCTGGAATCGTCTGGAGTCATCCGAAGTCGTCCGGAGTCATTTGGAGTTATCTGGAGCCATTCGAAACTGCCCGGAGCCATTTGGAGCTGTCTGAAGTCATCCAAAGTCATCCAGAGTCATCCGGAGTCATTCGGAGTTGTCCGGTGTCGGAATCGTCTGGAATCGTCGAGTCGTCTGGAGTAATTCAGAGTTGTCCGGAGCCATTCGAAGCTGTCTGGAGTCATCCGCAGTCTTCCAAAGTCATCCGGAGTCAATCGGAGTTGTCCGGTATCTGAATCATCTGGAATCGTCCAAAGTCATCCGAAGTTTTCCGGAGTCATCTGGAGTCGTCCAGTGTCGGAGTTGTCGTTCGGAGTCATCCCGCGTCGTCTGGAGTAATTCAGAGTTGTCCAGAGTCATCCGGAGTCGTCCTGTTGCGGACTCTTCTGGAATCGTCTGGAGTCATCCGGAGTCATCCGGAGTCATCCGGAGCTATTCAGAGTTATCTGGAGTCATCTGAGGTCATCCAGAATCATCCCGAGTCGTCTGGAGTAATTCAAAGTTGTCCAGAGTCATCCGGAGTCGTCCTGTTGCGGAGTCTTCTGGAATCGTCTGGAGTCATCCGGAGTCATCCGGAGTCATTCGGAGTTATCTGGAGTCATCCGAAGTCATTCGGAGTTATCCGGTGTTGAAATCGTCTGGAATCGTCCGGAGTCATCCAGAGTTTTCTGGAGTAATCCGGAGTCATCCCGAGTCGTCTGGAGTCATCCGGAGTCGTCCTGTTGCGGAGTCTTCTGGAACCGTCTGGAGTCATCCGGAATTGTCCGTAGTCATCGGGAGTTGTCCGGAGTCATCCGAAGTCCTCCGGAGTAGTCTGAAGTCGTCCAGAGTAATCCGGATTCGTTCGAAACAACCCTTCATCGTGAGATATGACCTACTTCCATTGGTAAAAGCCGATGTCTTTGCGCTATATAGATTGATGCCCAAATAATAAATTCAATTAAACCTCTACCACAACCATCATCACCGGGTAGCCAGCACCTTCAAGGGTTGCTGACACTTTTGAAACAAACAAAAATCCAACTACGAAACCACCCATCAAAATAATAACAGCAAAAAAAAAAACAAGTAACTCGATAGCTGGCGGGATCATCCTTTCAACTCTTTCTCGACCACAGCAAAATGTTGCGGTGCCAGGGCCAGGGAAGGAATAAACAAAAACACACACAAACACACACAATTAAGAAACCATTGGATGTCAGGATTTTAGAAGCCCGTTGCACCTCCATCCCTTCCCGGTTCCCGCCGGCCCATCTCCCCTGAGGATGGCCATTAACTAATTAGTGCAGAAATTCGTCCCCATAATTTGCCCCTCCTGCCGTTCCCGGGGCTGGAGAGTGGAATCATCAAACACAACGAAAACCAGCGCAACCAAAAAAATAACCAACCCATCTCTTAAAGCACTCTGGTGACGGTGGTTTTTGCGCTGTTGTCTGCGCTGCGTTTAGGTTGCCTACCAGTTTTAATTTAACCGCCCAGCATTACTTCTATTACCGGGGCTGTCATTTTTTATTATTATTTTTACGTCGCTCGTGTGTCTCATTTTTTGTCCCTCTCGTCTCCATTGAAGAGGGGTTTTTTTCAACTGCCCATCCCTGAACGGCGCTAACACAGAGCGGCGTGGTGAGGATTGTGTCAACTTGCGGAGAAGATATTTGCTCAGTTGATCGTTGCGCTCAGTTTCTTAGCGACATTACAGCAATCGCGATTGTTTTTTTTTTTTTGGGCCACACCGGTTTCTACAGTGAGACGGCACAAAAGTTGCACAAGCTGTCGCTGGAAGAGGCCTTGCGGCGTTTTTCACTGGCAGGCTCAGGATGCTTTGCTCGCCCTGCCGTTTTCTAGGCTCACCACTTCTCGCTGACCTTCGCGAGGGATGAAATTTGAATTGAAAACTTTACCCATTCAGACCTTCCAACCCGTCCCGCTGCTGCTCCTCGCGTGTCCTCGACCAGGATTGACTGCTCACGTGTCGTCACCCCAGGGCCGACCGGTCCGGCCCACACTCAAGGGCATCGAATCAGGCGGGCAGTGGAAATGGATTTTTGGTAGGGTCACCGGTTAATCGGTGCAATGATTGATATTTGACAAACGAATTCGAGCGCACCGATCGCACCGACCGGATCCAATCCCACATCCAGCCATCCTCCTTCCCCTTCCCATCGGCGGGTAGGCTTTACACACCCGAAAGGACACCTTCACCTTCATGCGGGAATGTGGTTGGCCGAAGGAAAACGGCATCCAAAATCGGCATCCATTCATCAACCTGTTGTGTGCCTTGTGGCACTGTTGCCGCCTGCCGGTCGCTGTTTCGGAGAGGAAGAAAGAGCCGGACAATATCTAGCATCAGCAAAACAACAACAGCAACAACTACGACAAACACACAGACACAGTGCTGGAATGCATGCCAACTCCCCAATCGGTAACTGGAGCACTTTCGAAGCGGAGATTAGTTTCGCGCGATCGATTGCGTTCGAATGGGGGAGAGGGGCCTCATCGCAACCTCCCCATACACACACACCCACGTGCAACGTTGACGAAACTGAAACACTGTTAAACCTGTGCCGGGCTGCAGGCTGGTAGCTAATCGAATTGGTAGCTCGTAACGTTTTATGCCTTGCCGCCGAAACGAGCCGCGAGCATGGTTGAAAATGAAATAAAAACAACAGCTCAAAACGGCAACAAAAACCCCAAACACACACACACACACCAATCGAAACAAAACGATCCCCATTCCCGGTAGCACCCTCATCCCCGCGGGTTGCGATTGTTGCGAACATCGTAAACGCACGCGGTAGTTAACGGTGTGTACGGGGCCCGCACGTCTTGCGCTAACCAGCTCGATTCGATGCGCCAGGGCTGTCTAACACATTCCCGTGCGTTTTGATTCCAAATCGAACCGATACTATTGCGCGGAAAAACGTCCAAATGCTTCTCTTCTGAGCTTCTCTGTCCTGAGATGCATTTACCTTTAGTATCAAATTTTTCGGACGACGTTTTGTTTTTGATTTTGTTTTTGTAGACTCCGTAAACAGAAAATAAACGAGGGTTTAATCAATAATTTCTATATAGATATAAAAATCAAAAGGCAACGTGTAGCATCAATCCAGAAGATAAGAACCATAGAAGAGGAACATGAAATTAAAAACAATTAAATCAATCGAACAGCAATCAAATGTCACCAACTTTTCTGAGACGACTTCAAAAGTGCGTTCACCTATCTGTACTAGAGTTGGGCAAAATTAACAAAACAGCAGAATTGGGTCCGGACGGCTCCATCAAATTTCGGAACTAGTTCCCAAGGATAGGATCAATCGCTCAGTCTGGAACCGTCTAGCATCTTCCGGAATCGTCTTGAATTGTCAGGAATCGTCTGGAATCGTAGGAATCGTACAGAATCGTAGTTGACCGATATTAATGAACGTGAGAAGACACAAGACACTCCGAAAGTAGTTTTTGTATTGAATCCGGATCATTTTCTTATTTTCTAAATCTGGACAAGAAAAAACTGACTCATATCCTAAAATTGCACGAACTAAGGCGCAGTTCACTAGGTCCACGACGACTCCGCACGATTCCGACGATTCCAGAAGATTCTGAACGATTTCTACGATTCCGAACTATTCCGGACGATTCCGAAGATTCCGACGATTTCGACGTTTCTGGATGATTTCGGACAATTCCGAATGATTCCCAACGATTCCGACGATTCTGGCGATACCGGACGATTCTGGCGGAGCTAGCAATTTCATTTCTCTGGAGTGGGAATTGGAACCAATCTTGCCAGAACCGAAGTGGAACCATGGGTACGATCCGGAGAACCCATCTCTAATCTGTACGTCGCGCATACGTAAGTTTGGATTTGTTGCTGGTAGCGCCGCTGATGTTGCCACCATCAGTTTGGTCGTTGCCTCGTTTATCTGCAATGCGAGGTTCTCTGCCGCCTACTCGATCCCTTGATATCTTGAGGCCAATGATATCTGTATCATCAGCGTAATAGTGATGGGAAAAATGAAATTTTTGTCGGGATCGATTCCGGCTAGCTCCGCAGTTTTCTGGAATCGATTCCGGATAGTAGGTCCGAAATCAGTTTCCGGAATCGATTCCGGAATCGGCTCCGGAATCGGAATCGACTCCAGAATTGGTTTCGGAATTGGATCCAGAATTGATTCCGGAATCGGATCCGGAATCGAAATCGGTTTTGGAATCGACTCCGGAATCGACTCCGGAATCGAAATCGGCTTTCAAATCGGAATTGGCTCCGAAATTACAATCCGCTTCCAAACGGAGTCAGTTTCGGCATTGCCATTAAAATAGGCTTTTGGGTCCAATCATAGTACGTATTGATAACCGTAAAAAATCAAAACTTACTTGTTAAAGATCCATTCTCATGGAAATTCCCGGACTGATTTCCCTCCGGAGTGAACTATGGAATCGGCTCCGGATTCGACTCCGGAATCGGAATCGATTCCAGCATCGGAATCGGCTCCGGAATTGATTCCAAACACGGAATCGGAATCGGGTAGGTCCGATTCCGAACTCCCACCACTACAGCGTATGCCAGGATCTGGGTTGACTTATAGAAGATAATTCCCGAAGTTTCCACCTTCGAGTCCCGGATGGCCCTCTCTAGCGCCAAGTTGAATACAGGGTTTTCCAAGACACTATTGAATGTGCACATAATTATTCCAAGATGTTTTTCAACAACAGTCAAACGGTGTATTTGCTTGAAAAATGAAATTACAGTTTTAACATACGATTTTCAACACATAACAAAGAACTGTTACACTCTATCCAGTCTTGAGTGGTGTTGAAAATCATGCTTATGGAGTTAAAAATCATTTTGATGAAAATGAAATGTTAGAGCGATGTACATTAACATCTTGCACGTGGTGAATAACAATGTTGACATTCGAAACTGACTTGGAAAACCCTGTAAGAGACAGACAAGCCCGTCCTCCTGGTGCAGACCCTTGTGGTAGCCCTGAGAGTTTTCCTTCCACCATCATCTAGCAAGTGAGATATAGTACACGTTCGAAAATCATGTACAAATAATGAAACTTATTATAATTATACTAATTCTTAAAATAATAAAATAGTAATGATAATAATACAATAGTAGTAATACACTAGTAATGAGAAACAATTATAAAAAAAAAATCCAACCACCTAACCTTAGGAAACGATTTGACAACCCTGCCCCTAACGCTGAGGCGTCCCGCCCTAATGCAAATCGAAGTCCCAAGCGCAGCCCTCGGATTGCAACAAACAACACACACAGCAACCTTCATCCATAATAATCCCTTTTCTCCTTCCTTACTACCTCCCGCTCCCTCTCCCCTCACTGTCTTCCGCTCTCCCGCGACCGGGCACGCACTCGCTGTTGACGTTTCGCGCATCGCCCTTAATCGAGATCGCGGCTGACCCACCGTCACCGTGTTTGCGCCACAACTGTCACGGCTATTAAACGGCGTTGCAAACACACACAAGTGAGAAATTGCGCGGAAGGAAAGAAAAATGCTAACACACCCGCCCTGCTCACCTGGCCCGCCCAAATGGTTCGATTAATTAATTTCTTTTTCAAAAACAAACGACTCACCATAACGCCACTCTGCACGCTCCACTGCCTTCGCTGCACGTGGCACCCAATACCGGAGGGAAGGGCAAGGGGAAGGGTGATTTGTTTTTTGTTTCGTTATGTAGATGGCAAAAAGGGTTTTGGCGGGAGGGGCGGTGTGCTCCTATTACTTCGTGGTCGCTTTTTTTTCTTCAGCGAACATTGTTTTGTGTCTTTCTTCTTAAAGACGTATCATTAAAATATGTCAGCACGCGCGTTCGGGATGCTGGGGCAGAGGGCAAGACGAGGGAGGGGGGGGGGAAGGGGTTAAAAACATAAATGGGAAGTATCGTAACGTGTCCCAGCGCCCGGTTCGGTATGTTGGAGCAAATGGGCGTACTTTAACAAGCTACAAAATGTGACAAATTACGTTACGGCACCGTTTTGGTAAGGGACGCAACAACAAAAAACCCATTTTGCGCAACACTCACACATCATGAGGTGTAATTGTTACAGGGCGGCCCGTCATACTGGTAATAATTTTCCCATTTTCCTCCTCCCCCGGTGTAAGCTTTTTACGCTCGGATCGGATCAATCGAATCAGATCGAAGCATCAATCATTCCATTGATAGAGAGAGCGCGCGCGACAGAGATAGAGGGTAAGGTGTGAAGGCGGTGGGTCAATCACCATCATCAGTGTGTGGACAGCAGCACCGAGATTAATTTGTTTTCCCATTGAATGACCAGCAAAAAAAAAAGAGAAAACCCAATGATGTCACCCCATTTGAGCGCTGGGACAGATTAATCGTTAAAACGTTCTTGCTTTTATTCCAAAACAGCACACCGTTAAACCGTCAATTGCGACCATGTGCGCGCACTCTGTGTCACTTTTTTCGGGCACGTGCACGCTTTTGAAAATGTTTGCCATGAAATCCAGTTTTGCAGGGCGCATTTCCGAGAGTGTGGGGGGCGTTTGGGAAAGTTCGTTTGGGGCTGGGACCAATTACCAGCTCCCGGCGCGGGTTGCCCTCCCCCCCCCCCCCGCCCCCCCCCCCCCCCCC
>VTWG01005645.1:0-15872 GCA_008817895.1 Anopheles fontenillei
TACCTTTGCGTTGGGGGTTCTGGTAAATGATAATAATTTGACACAAATTCGGAAGTACGAAAGGGGCGAACGCGAAGGTGAAGATGATTCGCATTGTTTGACCATTCCACGGCACGAGAAAGCGCAAGTAAGGGTTAAGTGTGTGTTTCCTGTTCTACATTCGCGCCGTTACCTAAAGCTTTTACCTGTAGGTCAAGCGCACGGTGTTTAAGTGATCGCGGTTTCTCCGTTTGCAGAGGGAGTGTGGTGGTTATGTGAATTTCTCACTTCCTATCCCAACACTGCACTGCAGTGCACGTTTGGCTTGGCCCTAAAATCGGCCCAAAGCGCTGGGTGAAGCAGGTTAAAATGGCCAGATTGTGGGCTTCTCATCATTCGTTCATTAAGCCTGGAATAGTTTATTTCCTAGCAACGAACGCTGCTGTGGATCATCATCGTCGTGCAACGGTTTCGTTCCAGCGCGAGGGAAAAAAATTGTACGCCGAAAAGCGGGTGGCGTACGGTCAGCTAAACTTTTCTAACAGTCGGAAATGACTTTAACCCAGTGAAACAGATAGGTAAATTATATCGTACCCTAAATATGTAGGTGGCAATGAAAAGTGAATATGGTACGATGTGCTCAATAGCTGAAGGGAATAGGAGTTTAATGTGAAGGAAACAATAACTGAAGGTAATGGCAGTTCAACGCAAAGGGAATACGATTTCCGATCTAAAATACTATGTCTGTATGTATGTATGTCTAGAAGTAATTTACAGCTGAGCAAATATTCATAAAAACCATGAAAACCCCATTTTTCATTGATGCTAACTAGAAAATTTTTCATGATAAAGAAGAGCTCAGATTTTCATTGGCGTTGCTAAAATTCAGCAAAATAATTAAAAAAAAGTTTTTGATTTGATTTAATAATATTCTTGAATTCTTCAATTTTAATTCATTACTGTTCCTATGTATGCTTAGTTGGCAATCCTTGGAAATATTATGCTACCGGTTCATTGTGTTTTAGTAAGCTGAGACTCACTTTAGGTAATAGATTACATTTATTAAATTAAATGCATATCATGCTTAATGGAATATTGAATTTAAATAAACCACAAATCTCAAACATATGTCTTTTCTATTTTGGTATCTTGAATGTTGAATAATTGGTAAATGTCAACATTTGACGAAATGAGGAAAAGTACAAAAACCTATTATTAATCATTCAATTAAGCAACACATTACTACGGACATACGGGCATGTTGAATGTGTTTGTATGAGTAAAGCCATCTGCTACAAGATTCAAAAGATGGTATTTATCCCTGAAGTCCATTCTTTGCAATCTTTAGTTTTTAAACGTTATTTTCTTTAAACAGTTTACATTCTTCTACCCCTAAACATAACCTGCTCGAGAGAGTGCAATTAACATTGCATTCAAACACTTTCCTATGTGATCAATTGGAATGTAAGTGACAAATGGTTCCATGCATGGTTAATATTCTATAGTGCTTGAAACATATTTTTATTCAGAAAGAACGGCTTTGGCCGTATTGCTATAGCTGCTATATTGCTATAGCTGCTATGCTATTGCTATATGGTTCCATGCATGGTTAATATTCTATAGTGCTTGAAACATATTATTGAATAATAACTAACAAAAACAAAAACTCTATCCGACACTCGGCGACCGACCGTCCCTGAATTGTGTAACAAGGAGAAGGTCAGATAGCAATTAATAGAACCGGCTAACAGGTATTTTGAGGAAAACACAAGCGATCGCTTTGTAACATTATTCCAATTTTAAATCGAAATCGGCCCATCTATTGAGATCCTTGAAACTTGTGATTGATGCCGTTAAAATGCTTCCGAAAAAACAAAAGTGCTAAAACTTTTCTTTTCGACAGAGCTTCTCATCCGGTTATTTTGCTATAACATTGAAACTGGTAAGAATGTGAAAACAATAAACTTGATTGTTGTGAAAGTTTTAGATAAATCTTCGTGAACTATAAAAAACTAAACACAAATAATTATCAAATTGCATGAAAATATATCGATACTAAAACATACTATTTTGTTATTCATATAGGACACACTATAGTTGCATATTGCGAACTTGTAGTGCTCCACATTTTTATCACCATTTGGCACCTTGCTCGAATCAGCAAATGTATACGATCAATCAGATGTTACATATAAACAAGTCCAACTTTTAGAGTGTTCCCCACACGTCTGGCCTTTCCACAGAGGAGTTTCATACCCAAACAGCTGTTTTCTAGATGCATCTTGCAATACTTCCAATGGAAGATGGACCATGATGAAACAAATGTTTATTTTTCGTCATGTCGTTTCGATTAGCGAGTGAATTGTGTGTTAAAAAAAAACTTGTTGCGGCTACCTAATGAACCCTATTATGAATGGTCGTCCGATGGTACAAGATGAACCAAACATAAGGGAGAGGCATTGCAAAGCGTGAACGTCTGGCATGCTGAAACTTGTTCGAACTTGTTGTGTTTGTGCCGTACCGATCAGCACGGTACGATTCTTTTCGTGATTATACTTGTGACACAAAACTCAGCGCTAGATGTTTTTTTGCGGGCAAGTTTTATTGAAATTATGTCACGCACAATGATGCTTGTGTAGGTTGTGATACATATAGTTTTTTTATTCACAAAATGTTTCTCATTGTCGTGAAAGCTATATTCAATAGATAGGAATGTTTACAAATGCAGAAGTAACATTGTTAATGTTATTCGATGTGCACCTGATTTGTTTTACGGTCAAACTAGTTGATTGAATTTACGCGTTCCAAAACATCGATGCGTGTTGTGCTGCGGATCGATCAAATTGATTGAATTTAATAAAAATCTGTTTTTGCTTTTTTTACCATGAACAAAACAGAACAGTATTGGTTTTCGACATGTATGTAGCTTTTGCTTCGTTACCAACACTGTCCAAATTGATGGATTGTTAGCGTTCGTAAATTTAATTAGCTTCCATCGGATTAAGTTTAATGCGTTGCCCGCCACTTTCGCTAACATCGAAACTATTGGACGCTGCGCTATGTTTTAACTAGTGTGCTTGGCACACTGCTGTTTTATGGGTTCGATGAAACATTTGTTGTGGTATATGAATGCTTGTAGCTTAGTAATTAGCTGTTCGCTTTCGCTCTTGTATTTTCAATTTCGGAGGAAATACTTTCCCGCTCGGTGAGGCTAAAATTTCCCTTCCAAGTGCAGAGCATAATTTTGATGCTTTTTATGATTTGGTTCGGCATAACATTCAATTAGCTCGTAACTTCAGCATGGGTCTTACGATGTACCATCAACCATATTGTTCAAGGGTTATGTGTACTTGTTCGGCGCATTAATTAGTTATAACGGAGCGTGCTTCGATTTTAGAAAAAGAGAAAATTTTAGCATACATGCAATTAAAATTGGATGGCGTTTGCCGATGTTCGTTGAATCGTACGGCATTTTGGTATATCTAAGATTCGTAGCCATGTTTTGAATCGTACGATTAATTTTTTTTTACATGATTCATTTTTGGCCTGTGATGTATGTATTGTGCCGCTCAGGAAGCATTTTCCTATCAATATTCCAGAAAAAGTAATCAATTTAACCTAATATTTTAGGAAATTGTTAATTTCATAAAATAAATTTAAAATAGTTTAAAATTGGTATAAATTATTAAATTAATTAATTTAACGTATTTAACAACATGCAATACATACAACATGTTATGAATTTCCCTCGGTTTGATAGAAAGTTTTTTGAAAAAGTTATATTATACCAAGCAGACCAATCATTCCAATAAATTATCCGTACCGTCAGTAGATCGTTCAGTGGGTTAGGTATGTCGTATTGGTGTTATAATTGAATGATTAAGTATTTGCTTTCAACTCAATTCTAAAGCTTCTAGTCGATCAAATATGGATGGAAAACATAAAACGCTGCCGCTGAAAAGCCTTGGCGGCATTGTTTGACTTACGCCTTGTTATACACGAATGCGGTAGATCCCTATTACCACAAAGAATCGTCTCCTGTATCCAAAGTGAAAGAAGTTGGTTGATTTACGTATCTAGAATTAATAAATATAAGATTTTTTATAAGATTTATTTGAGCTGGTCTCGTAGTACAGTCGTCTACTCGTACGACTTAACAACATGCCCGACATGGGTTCGATCCCCAAATAGACCGTGCCGCCATACGTAGGATTGACTATCCTGCTATGGGGGGAAATCAATTAATTAGTCAATTAGTCACTGAAAGCCAAAGCCCACTCGTGGTACAGGCAGGCCTTGACCGACAACGGTTGTTGTTGAGCCAAAGAAGAAGATTTTTATGATTATTACTATATTTTATAGCATTATAAGAAAGTGACTGGGCTGTTTATTGATCGCGCTGTTTGATCCAAATCCAACTATGATAGCTTAGGTCTGAGATGGGAGCACATTTCTTTTCCTTCTCCTATCTACCTTCTGATTCTTGCATGCGTCGTGTCGGCTGTTTTATGGCGTGAGTAGGATGCAGGCTCGCGTCATTGAGATTTTTAGTTAGCACGATTATCGGTTTTTTTCTGACCACCGATGACGATCGGCATCGTTGCTGTTGCCAGTGGTTTATTTTCGGTCCAGCGGCTCGCACGCAGTCACAATGTCTACACAATTTCTCTAAAGAATTTTTATTGCTGTCTTTTAAGGTGTCGTCTTTTGGATAGGTGCGATCCGGCTAGATTGTCGGTGGTCGGTTTCGATCAATATAAAAGTGTTAACGAATATAAACCAGCACTGATAGGATGTTGGTATGGCATGTCAGGTTTATTATAGAGCACAGTTCCAATGCCCAGTGTACTTGGGCAGTCCCGTGTACTTAGATGACCGCGTAGGTCGTTACACCAAAAAGCAATGTCCTTGGTTTTATTAAAGCATACATAATAACTAATGAAGAAAAAAGACGAATCTTCGTAGAACATATTACAAAAAACTCTTCAGACTGTATGTACCAAAATTTATGAACATTTTGAAATATCAATGGCTTATACGAAACATTTGTTCGATTTGTTATGCTGATGATCTGCTGATATCATTGGAGTTAGTGATTAAGTACTATTGTATTGATCATATTCGTAAAAAACTGAAGCAGATTTTCGTTTTGAATGCATACCCCATCTGGCAGCTCTCTTAAAGTTCACACTGGCAATAAAACCTGTTACAATCATGCATTTATAAATCGAAACCAAAAAGTTCATCAACATTCCGATCCGCCCCTTATTTTTGTGACGATTCCAAAAAACGTATTGTTCGTAACGAAGAACTTAAAGACGAAACAAAAACCATCATCATGATGTTATTGTTTGCCATAATCAAAAACAAGCTACAACGCAACTTAATGCATATGCTGGACGATGTAGGCAAATGATTCTCCCGTAATTCCTAGCAAATGGTTTTTTTTTATTTTCTAACATGTAACTACCATACAAGCAAAGCTGTTACATACAAAAATACTTATCATAAATTGAACATAAACTTTATTAAGTTGTATTCAGATATCTTTCCAATGATTTCATTATCATCAGAGGTTTACGATACTTTTATCATCAAAGATGAACCAGTGCTCTGCTTTGTTTTGTTGATTTGTTACCAAAATTAAATTACAAACATGAGGAACACACAAAAACAGTCAAGAATAATCATTTGAAGGAAGCCTGATTTGGATGATTGTTTCCCGTACTGTTCGCGACGATAACGTAAAAGGCGTGAACCAATTTATATATGGCTTAATTTATATGCATCTGGTTTTGAAGCATGAACTGTCAAGGTTAGTTGCATTGAATCTGATGATTTTTTGTGTCTCTGAACACTACGCGAGAAAAGAAGAGTGGTGGTTTTGTCGGCGCCATTGTATTTTTGTTGGTACAGAATATAAATTATTCAACCACAAACCACCGAAATTCGTTCTACCCATTTGTTTCCAAACTTCTGGGAAAGAAAGAATTGGATAGCTAACTGCTGCAGCTCCCTAAAAGGATGTGCATGAAATGTGCTGTGAAACGGTTCGCCGAGAGTTTACTTGCCTTGAAGATCGAGGATTCCGCCGGTCGCAAATCTCCCTTTAACACCTTTTATGGAAACTGGATTAAATTTGTTTTCATTCGCAAAGGTGAAAGCAAAATGAAAAAGGAGTAGAAGAATCTGTTGTTGAAAAGACAATAAAACACAAAATTGCAAACTACATTAACCCATCAGATGAGGACAAAGCTCTTCAGCTTGTGCTCTTTACTAATCTTTCTTGTTACTTTAAATTACATTCTTTTCGGTTTTTTATTATTGTGAAGCACTTGCAGTGATATTTTACCATTTTCAAATAATATATGCTTTTATGGAAAAATAACCTTAGAATGTACAAGAATCAAAAGAGAAGTACTAAACAGGGTTTTCCAAGTCACTTTCGAATGTAAACATTGTTATTCATCGCGTGCAACATGTTAATCCACATTAATCTGATATTTCATATCCATCATCATAATTTTTAATTTCTTCGACATGATTTTCAACAAGACTCAAGCTGGATTGAGTTTGACAGTTCTTGAAATAGTTGATGAAAATCATGTGTTGAAACTGAAATTTCTCAAAACAAATAAACAAATAATAATAATAACAATAGAAACAAAAACTAAAACAAAAAACACAAGAAAATTAAGGATACATATAGAACTTTAAAAAAAACTTTAGAGTCAGCTGTTTTTTGTTTGACGAAAATAAAACTAAGTTTAGCAACAGTACACACAACAAAGACACCAAAAAGACACAATAAATAATACACAAAACAAAACAACGACCTGTGATTAACAAACTCTGTGATATAAACGATGTGACAACCAATTAATAAGAGACCAATACAACACACAACCAAAGAGCAATAGACAAAGAAGTATAGCTCATTAACAGATGGTTATTCCTCTGTGTATGAGGTTTTTTGCAGCATTGGAGGACAAACCCCATCGTCTTAAGAAGATGAAGAAGAAGAAGAAGAAGAAGAAGAAGAAGAAGAAGAAGAAGAAGAAGAAGAAGAAGAAGAAGAAGAAGAAGAAGAAGAAGAAGAAGAAACTGCAATTTCATTTTGAAGCAAATACACCATTTGAGAACTGATGAAAAACATCTCGGATGCAGTGAATAATTATGTGTACATTCTGTAATAATCAATCATTCTTGTTGGCTAGGAGCAGGACATCCACTAATTTGTTTTATGTTTTATGTGTATGCTGGAGCTTTTCTTATTGATCTGAATTCTCTATTCTAGTTAATATTATAGCACTTTAAATTTACATATCGCTAATCTGTTTATAAAAGCGCTAGTAACACAACAGCAAGTGCACTGTATCGTGAGCAGGGTGACGAACGAATTCAATACTGGTAAATAATTAGTAGAGATCGCACATGCTTCTGAAACATTGCAAAATTACTTCATGTGTTGACCACTTCACAAGCAGAGTTTAATCGTTACTGGGTTTTCCAAATCCCTTTCGATGTTTTTCAACAGCTGTCAAATGGTGTATTTGCTTCAAAATAAAATTTGAGTTTTTACAAATGATTTTCAACACATCTCAAAGAACTGTTAAACTCAATCTTGATACGTGTTGAAAATCATGCTGAGAAAATTAAAAATTATGATGCTGATAATGAAATATTTGATTGATGCGGCATTTGCTTGATTAACATATAGCACGCGGTGAATAACAACGTTTAAATTCGAATAACAACGATATTTCAAACTTATAATCAATGCTACCACAACAAACCACAAACTCTACTAATAAATTTGAACATTTTTAATGAAAACCACAAACGCAAAGTATGTTTACAAACATTTGAAAATCATTAAAATAATATTATACCAGGGAAATTAAAAAAAGAGAATGCCTTAGCATGGCTAATCCAGTACCATGGGCTGTCTGTAATTTTTGACATTCAGCATCTTTACATGCACATCTAATGTACACTCGAAGATACCGTTAACCATTAAACGGAAAGGATATTAGGATTACAAAACAAATATCTAGACGTTGGAACGTCAAATTCACAGGTACAAATAATTGATATGATTTAATAACATTCAGCTTTGATCATCTATTCGAAACATGAGGTGGTTCATTAAACATTTAATTGCCAAAACAACGCTATAGCTTTACCTAAAATATGGATGAGGCCACCGCTCCATCAACAAAAATGAGTCAACTGTTTGCCTAGCATTTTCTGTCAGAATTATGAGCCCTTTCGTATCGTAACCTTTCCACCTTATCGATTTTACCTAGATCTTTGTTACACCGTTTCGGATTTGTTTTCTTGCGGGTTCGTGTGTGGTGTCAATCAAACAATAACGCAACCGGCGACCGCTAGAACTGTGGTTAAAGTTTGTAGGTAATAAATAAAAATGATAAAAAAAACATAGCCAACGAATGTCGCCCGGTACCACGAAAAGGCCAAACCCATGAATTCAACCTGCCAGGGTTGGGTAAAAATTGTCCCAAGGATAAAACAAACATGCACGACCAACAGACCCAGCGGGACGAAACGGGAAGGGCATATGGGGGTATATTTAGTGTGACAAGCAGTGCCCCCTGGACGGGGCAGAATGTCTGTATTTTCATGTTTCTGATGTAATCGCTGCTGTTTCTTTAGCTTCATGTGCTCAGGCGTTACATCGAGGCATGAAACTATCGATTTAGCAACAAAAAACAAACAAGGCCATAAGCTTGATAGCTGCAGGAGGGTTGATCTATTGAATCTCGCCAATTTCTAAGCCGTAGCGTAACGGAGGGAATAGAAAACACTTTTGATGATTCTTTTAAGGTTAATGGTAGTTGAACATGCGATTGCAAGTATATCGCGAAGAAAAAAATGGGTTCTTCAAATGAGCTACAGAAAAACGCCATCAACAAATAAGCGGCGAAAGTTTGACCCTGTTTAGTTTGAGTTTGTACGAGATGATTGATCAGGTGGTTACATATTAATGAAAAATGTAATGAAACAAATCGATCATTTTGTTTACATTCTAATGAAAGTACGTTACTAGAGAACAGCAATTAAAAGACAGAATTAGAAGCACACGGTAAAAGATACCAGGCAGCTCCATCTTAATTAAGATTTATTTCAATAATTTAGCGTGTGTAACGACCTCGTCACACACTCCTTCCACCTTCCCTCCCCTCTTCACCCGTTTATTTTTATTTTGTTATGTTTATTTCCTTGGCAACACTCCTTGCCTTTTCTAGTATTATCTTTGAAGATACCCATTCACCAGACTATATTTGTTAGCGATTGAATGTAATGTCTCAGGTGTAATCGAAAAGTTACTACCTACATATAACACCCCCATTAATCCGTTTTTTGTAATTTGTTAAAGCATACTCTTGTATCCTTTTCTCATAATGTTTAAAATACTTGATGTACCATTTTCTGTATAATTTTTATGATGTGCATTTAAAGGAGTTAAAATACGCGAACTATTTGAATACTTTCTTTAAAGAATCTATCCGTACTTAACCTCATCCCATGGATCTGGCAATCCTGTGTATTATGGCAAACAGATTATCTATTTTCTCATCAAAATTCACCCTCCACATCGACAGCAGAGTCAATCGATCGTCAATTTTTAAAGCATTGTCGATGACCACACCAATCAACCGTAACCAGTATTCCAATTCTATTGATGAAAACCTTCTCTTTACGGGGACTCGCTTGATCAATTTCAGAGTGAAGCCTGGCTGTGTCGTCCTTACGTGTGAGCTACAGGCGGCTCTACTGTGCATACGAAGGCAACGTACATACAACAATGCGCGTTCCATGCGAGCGGTTGCGTTGACAGAGAACGAGCGTCAAATGGGCAGCCGGGTTAAAAACAGCATTTATGGGCATTAAACTGCAAAAGGTTGCCCGTTGCAGCACAAAGGATAGCTGCACGGTTCTGGTAGCAACACCTGCCATCGAACGGTAATCGATAATTTCACAACTTCCTTTCCAATTTTAGGCTCATTTCACGGTTTGAAGAAGCTGCCAATTAACAATGAAGTGACGGCATGATGGCTGGCATGACGGTTACAATTCACCGGTTACTGGCGCTACCTGGCTGTGTAGGATTGTTTTCGGTCTAGCTGGTGGTGTGGTTTTAGAAGTGTGCCGTTGTGGTTGTGCTAATAAAGTAATAGAGTGTCTGCCGAATCGGTTCGATGATCGGCATATAACAATTGGACAGTGGTACTTAATACTAAGACTAATTTACTTTTTGAAAATAAAACTTTTTTTCAGAAGAAACGTTCCAAAAAGGCCGTATTGCTTAGTTGTTCACTTTATTGCAAATGTAAATTTAAGTCATCATCATTCAAAATCATTATCAATATTTTCAGCGGCTCAGATACTTTCAGCAAACCTTCTGAACTCCTTGTGCCGTTATGTTACGATCTGTCAAATCACAAACCAGAAATGAATAATTTTATGAGTCATATAAGACATGAATTGTATCATTTCAAACCACAAACAGTCCGGAGAGTGGGCCAAAAGAACTGCTGAAAACTCCTGTATATCATCCCAGTAGAATTGTATTCAACCCTATTCGTAAAATGTATTCAACCGAAAACACTCAGATTGCAAAGGTGTCCATGTCCAAACATTTTTAATAACACATAACGTTGCATACTCTGTCCCATGCAATAAAACGCGACAATGAATAACAATAAAAAATCGTACTTTCTACATAAAAAAGTATCATAATTCGCACCAAACACGTAATCAAACTATCTTGAAATAATTTTTGACGTCACAGAAGCTACTTTTCTCATCAATCTATAACGAACTGCATGAATTTCTGCATTAGCTACCTATATTATTCAAAACACATTCATAAATCACAGCTGTCCCGTCAGCTTCCCTTTTTTCATCAATCGTTCATCGCAAATGCCTCGGGCTAGGAACGGCTGCACCGAGCTGCGAGTCAGTGATGTATGGAAGCGATACTGGACAGCAATTTAGCTAGATCGTCTCATCTTCACTGTAATTGATACACATTTTTTGTGTGCGGAAAAGACAACATATGGATCGTCTTCATCTAGAAGCGATTTAAACACGTTCTCTGAAGAAGCTGCAATCAATCGAGGTGAAGTTCAACACGAAACGCAAATTATAGCGATATTGCAGGGTATTGGTATGCCGTTATAAAGGCGCTTCGGCGATGAATTCGTACTTGTTGCGGCTGGAGATGAAAAAAGGAGAAGAAACAGAAAAACAGGTATCCTTGTATGCGAGGGACGCCCCAAACAACCATACGAAAATTGTACCAATCAGAACATCGGCTGGGCCGTGCGCCTGGCGCGGAATGCCAATGAGATGCAGCGGTAGAGATGATCCATGGGCATAATTTGAAAGCCTAAAATTATCCTTCCATAAAATGTTACTATTCATTAGTTTTAACGCAACAGCCCAAAATCATCTCCCTCCGTCGCATCGTCAAGAATGTGCGGGATGAAGTGACGTTCGGTTTCGTTTTGCACGAAATGGTTTTGTTTTATGTTTTGTTCAGAGCAAAAGTAACTGCAGAGTGTGGTGGCTGAACGTACGCATCGCCACGCATGTTCTCCGTCTGGTTGAATTTCCAAACTGACACAGGACAGCATTCTAAATGCATATATACTCCAAGTTTTTGCTCTGCCACCGAAAACGAGTGTCGAGAATGTAGAAACAGAAACGCAACATCGCCTTAGGATACACTGCGCGTCCAACTGGTTGCGGCGTCGTATCGTTGTTCGTAAATTAGGATGATTGCTTGCCGCCGTCGCCAGATGTAGAATGTTGCTGAAGGGCATTTTAAAAGTGGGCAACGTTTTTATTTTACTCTACCAAAGCTTCCAGCTAAAAGGGTGGCATTTACATTAAGGCCTAACCCAGGTGTTAAAGGATTTCCATCTCGCCAAGGCGATGGTTCGTCCTCTTTCTAGTGTGCATGACTTTCTAGGATTAATTAGTATTTTCAAATAACTGGATCAGCTGTCATAATGACATACTTTCACCGAGTAGCGCTGTAAAAACACTAATTACATGAAAATTAACGAAACATATTTGGCTATCTTTATTGCGCAAGAAGTTTCACTTGAAGTAGCTGAGTATGGCAAACTCAGTAAACTTTTTTGATAAATATTGTGCATTACAGCTATTGTAAGCACATGAGTCAACTGTATGTATCAATTTCATCCCTATTTAAAAGGTCATATTCAGTAATATAACTGCACGTAAAATCGTTATCGCTCCAGTTTTGTATTCTACATCCTTCTTGTGTAGCTAAAATGGTCATTAATCGTTCACTATGTAATACAAAGTCTTTGAATGGCATGAGTTCCAGAGCAATAAAGAATATATATTAAAACGGTTTAGACATGTATTAAGGCTTTTCAATTGTGATACCAATCATGAAATTATTCGTAAGAATCGTGGAAGAGGCTGTTGCGCAGCTGGTTAGGGATATAAATGTTTAATAAAATTGGCGAAATTGTGTACACTATTTATTGTAATTCTGTGTTTTCTTCACATTTATGATTTTGAGAGATGGTTAAGAAATATCATATTTAGAATCACTGAGGTATGAAACATAGATTAAATCTGTTTTCTGTCAAACTTTCTGCGAAACAAGATCAACTAAGACAATGTCTCTTTTGGTAAATGGCATGAATGGCATTGGTTTTATTATATCTATTTACCAATTTATTTACTTGGTAGAACGTGTATACAACATAAAATAGTACATATTTACAAATGCTGGTTTTAAACAAATGCGGTTCTAAAACCAAACATGAAAAACTAACAATCAAAGAACATTTGGAGCAAAAATAAATAGAGTTTCTAACATAGACTGACATTTGAAGGCTCGATTAGCTTCTTAGATTTGGAATCATTTGGAATAATAAGCTTCAAGAGCACAGTGTTTCACTCTAAAACACGAAATCAGGCATTCATTGTATTCAGTGTATTTAACCTAAACATATTCCATGACTAGCGAAACCTTCTGTTCAGTACATGCATTGGCTAAATAACCAATCACAATTTCAGCATTGCTTTCCTTTGTATACCGACATGAAAGTAGCAGTCCTTCGAAGAGGTATTCATTTTAGAACCATAATTTGGCAATCGTTTCTCGGTAGTTTTGGTGGTGATTTTAGGTGCTGTAGTGGATGATTTTCGGGGTGCGTTTTTGTGACTGATTTCACATTCCAACCACCTGATGAAGAGTTACGTTGTGCAGCGAATCCTTTGCAGGAC
Source organism: Anopheles fontenillei (assembly GCA_008817895.1). NCBI lineage: Eukaryota > Metazoa > Arthropoda > Insecta > Diptera > Culicidae > Anopheles > Anopheles fontenillei. The sequence goes on from VTWG01005645.1 coordinate 13,279, forward strand.
TTTGCTTAGTTCCATTTTCGGCACGTTGATACACCGATGATCACTGCGGTGCAGAAAGAAGTGAAGGTGACTTCAGTTGTTCCTGCTGCTGCTGTTGCTGCTGATGGAGATAATTATAGGGTACGAAAAACCAATCATAAGCCAACGTATAGCACGAGTCTGGCACGGACAGCCGTTTGGAAGAGTTTTTTTTTTCATCAAGCGTGCCATCCACCTGAAGGTCTATGGTGCATTTTGTGCATTATTATGAACATTCCTGTCTAATTGCTGGCTGGTTGGTGGTTGTGCCAAAGGATGTTCTTGGAGCACGCTTTCGGTAAGGTAGATCTGCTTCCCCACAATCAATCTGGCATGCTCATTAAAATATATTCACTCTCGTTGCATAGCCAGAAACATTAGTCATCGATTTCGAATTGGTCGTTTCTAATCTTACCAGGTGATGAATAATAATTGAATTTCTGTGCCTGCATAATGGGTAATTTAATATTTTAGTATTTTCATCTTTCGATAAGATTTAAAACAAATGCTTAGAATTCTAAACGAAGAACAATAAATGAAATATAACGAATATTAATTAATAATACAGCTATTAAATGAATTTCTAGTTCCTCAAAAAGGGAAACTTTCTACACATGCCAAAATTACTTTTATGCAACAATTAGGGAACACCCGTATATTCTTTTTCAGACCAATTAACCATTAAAAAAGCGATTAGACCATTTCATATGATCAATCTACCTATAAAACTCTCATAGTACAATTTACTCTCCCGAAGGATGAAAAATCATCGTTACGTTCTGTCATCATTGCATCACAAAGCGGGTTTCAACAAAAGACTGCAAAGGAAACGATAACAATCAAATGTTACATTTTTATCTCTTCTATTAAAATGCCAATCACTGAGACAAATCCTTTGAATATAAAGCCTGCTAACAGGGTTCTAAAAGTAAGCATGAATTGCGCACGCATCTGTTTTGGTCCCAGTACCTTACAAAAAACGATCCTTTTGTGGACCCGTTGCCAAAATTTAACCTTTGCTCTTTTTGTTCCATAATCAAAGCGTTCCCTTGTCATTATTAATCCATCGGTTAGAGATTTCTTTCCCTTAACAATTGTGCAAATGCTTACATTAAAGCATTATTAGAAATATGTATATCTTTTCATCACCACATCGGCTAAAATGTCAACTTGGTTTTATTGTATTTTGATTGATCATAAAGTCAAAAGAACTGGTCATTCTGTGGTATTTTTAGCTATTTATTCTACTAAAGGAAATGTCTTTAAGTCGTTAAATGACTATAATTGTGTTTAATCAATGACAAATATTGTGCTGTTTTTGCTCTGTAAGAATAAAAAAGTTCTAATGTTGGAAGAATCGAATGGTTCTAACTGCTGTGCATGTTACATAAGTTTAGTGCATGTGCACAGTGGCGGATCTAACGGTAGGCGGACTAGGCGGTCGCCAGGGGCCCCGACGATTTAGGGGCCCCGTAGATCGCCATTCTATAAAATCTAAAATCTAACTTCTATAAAGCCATTCTAAAATTTTAGAGGCTGTGACTGGTGATCGAAGGGGCCCCCGACTGTTCAATCTCGCAACAGTAAGTTTAGTAACGCTATCCCCCCCCCCTCCCGCCACAGCAACATTTACCATTTACAGGGGGCCTCAACTCGTCTTTCCGCCTAGGGCCCCCGATACCCTTAATCCGCCACTGCATGTGCATAAGTTTCAAATCTCGATTCAAATCTGGTTCTGTATTAGTATTGACAAAACATTAATAATTAATTTATAGCTAAGATTATTACTAACTTCACTCACTACAGGTGTTGCAAAAGATATAAAAAAAATAAACTGTAACTAAAAATTCCTCAATCACAAAACATAAAAAATATATAAAAATGCTAACATAATAATTGCTTTTTGCCCTACAAGACACAATACCGAGGAAGCTAGTTTGATGTGTAGGCCGGTGTGATAAAATTCAAATCCGAGTCTAGTGCCATCCAAAGGATAATTTACCATCCTATAGGCAAAACCTGTCCATTCAGTGTAAGTTATTCATGGCACTCCAGTTGCGCTCATATGAAGCTTCATTCTGCAGTTTAGCTGCAATATTTATGATTGTGGTTAACCGGGGCGTTTATTGCATGTGCGGTTATTAGGTGACAGCGGTATGCAAGCCAATAATCAATATTAGATGCATTTTACAACATGTGTTCAACAAGTATTGAATTAAAATTGGTTGATATTACAATGAAACTCAGTAGAAATCCATAAAAACGAATAAAAAAATGTGCAACTTCGATTATTTTTCCTTTCAAACAGCCGAAAGAGACCCACAAGGTATAGCGGAATTTGGGGCAAGTGTGCCATACGGGGCAAGAGTGCCACCAAGCATTTTTCCTTAAAAACTTAAGTTTAATGATAAATTGTGTATACAGTTCGTTGCTTTCCAATGACTAGGTATACTGAGCCGAATTTCATATAGACCAATCGATATTTACCATTGTTTTGAACTGATTTGTGTTGAGTTTCCAAATTGAGGAATACTATAATTTTTTAATCCAACCAAATAAGCTCTCACAAATCATGC
>VTWG01005647.1:0-14727 GCA_008817895.1 Anopheles fontenillei
ATACAGTCCCTTTGGAAGCTGATAAGAAGCCCGAAGCGTAGCGCAGGGAGTAGGTCAACCCCGAGCAGCAGTTCGTTTTGTCCTTCGCGTTTAATTTCGCGCTTCCGAGCAGGCTGCCTTCCGCCGCGCCTTACGATCAAGTGGTATCGGCTGGTGCTGGTGCTGCTTTGTAATTGCTGTGAGACTCTGCTCACCCTGACAGTCCATAAAACGGACCGCGATCTTCACGCACACGGTCAGTCGGCTGTAGCGTGTCCATCCTTTGAGCCGCGTGTGCGCGTGTGTGGAGTCGTTTCGTCTTCGCTTTTGCGGGGTGCTTAAAGCCACAAACCAGTTCGCCAGCAAGGGTGCGTTTCGCAGTCCGTACACAAAGGTGGGGGTTTGAAAAAAAAAATGGTGCGCAGTCGAGCAAAACTATAATAACATTGACCCGAATTCGGTCTACGGCCAAACAGTTGCGTAGCGTGGTGGGTTAGCGCGAGCTGCAAGCTCATTCGGTCAGTTGGTGGTGTCCTGAGGCTGCGGTTGGAACTGTATCGAGTGCAGAGTGCAAATCGTAACTTCATTTGCAAAGCCCACTGCGTGTGTGTGTATGTGTCGTTGCTTTCAAATTTCGTTCCATTACAAACCAGAAGGCCCACACCAAAGCAGGCTGTATTCCCAGAACGCGCAACGCCGTACCGTTTATTAGCGCCGTTTGTTGCGTGTCGTGTCCGTGACCCTAGTGTGCCCGAAAAAAAAACAAGAACTAGGTCCCGAAAATTGGTGCCACAAACAGTGGCTAAATTGACGTTCGATGGCGTACGCACACACACACGCCTAATTGAATTCCGTGCGAGAGACACTCTCCGTCTCGGCGTCTGTGGCCTGTTGTTGCGTGCGGCCGTCGCGCGTACACATGAATATCAATTCAAATCACATCCCCAGAACCAATGTCCTTCGGGAGTGAAGCGAGCCGAACTGTAGTCATCAATCTTAATAAACTTTGTGCCGGATTTGGCCCTACGCCACCCACGCCCCCTCGCATCCACGTGGGACAGTAACGCGTATGGCAGTTGCTTTGGGGGCATCGCCGCCGGAACTAATGTCATTATATTTCACTTACGCCGTGTGTGTATGTGTGTGTGTTTGTGTGCCTGTGGGCGTGTATCCCAGAAGGGATGAAACCGATACGCGATACTGGATCGAACTGCTGGCCTTTTAGCCGCACGCTATCAATACACTTGAGCATGGTTCCCCATGTTTCCTGCCAACTAATCATGCGGTTTTTGTTGTTGTTGTTGCTTCATTTCTTTCTCTCCTTTCCCCTATTTTCAGCCCATTGCAAGATGCGTCTAATCATCCTCGACACGGCCGAGTACGTCGGCGAATGGTCGGCCAAGTACGTGATGAAGCGCATCAACGACTTCAAGCCCGGCCCGGATCGGTACTTTACGCTCGGCCTGCCGACCGGCTCGACCCCGCTCGGCATGTACCGGCACCTGATCAAGTTCCACCAGCAGGGGCGCATCTCGTTCAAGTACGTGAAAACGTTCAACATGGACGAGTACGTGGATTTGCCGCGGGACCACCCGGAAAGCTACCATTACTTTATGTGGCACAACTTTTTCAAACACATCGACATCGATCCGGAAAACGTGCACATCCTCGACGGTAATGCGCCCGATCTGGTGGCGGAGTGCGATGCGTTCGAGGAGAAGATACGGGCGGCGGGTGGGATTGAGCTGTTCATCGGTGGCATCGGACCGGACGGGCACATTGCGTTTAACGAGCCGGGATCGTCGCTGGCGTCGAGGACGCGCGTGAAAACGCTCGCGCAGGACACACTGGAGGCGAATGCACGCTTCTTTGGGAACGACATTAGCAAGGTGCCGAAGCAGGCGCTGACGGTCGGCGTGGCGACGGTGATGGATGCGCGCGAGGTGATGATCATGATACTGGGGTCACACAAAGCGTTCGCCCTGTACAAGGCGATCGAGGAGGGTGTGAACCATATGTGGACGGTCAGCGCGTTCCAGCAGCATCCGCACACGATCATGATCTGCGACGAGGACGCGACGCTCGAGCTGCGGGTGAAAACGGTCAAGTATTTCAAGGTGAGTGTTTTTTGGCGATGGGAAATGTTGGGTAGAAGGTGGTTGGTTGGTAGAACGGTTGTGGTTTAAAAAAGGCATTCCCAAAGACAAACGCTGTACATAGCAAGCTTTATTACATTTTTACATACAGGATTAAATAGGATTTGGTTAAGGCTTTTCTTCTTCTTCTCTGGTTGTGGTTATTTTTAAATAATATCAAATTTTTTGTCAACAATTTATTTTAAGTAGTTATTTGAAACATGTAACTTGATTGTTATAATGTACATTACCTTTTTGAAATAGCACTTTTACATTCCCAATTGTATTTGGTTTACATGGGTAGTTAGACCATAAGTGCTTAACAAATCATTGGTGATGGCTACCTTTTGTTTTTGGGTTTACATTCAACCCTCCCCCCAATTCGGTGCACTAATTCGGTTCATTTTCCCTTCACACGTGTGCCGGCACTTGGTCGTCGTCACTTTCCAGGCCCTAAGCAATGTGCACCACAAGTTGATCGAGGAGGACTCGGCGGACGTACGAAAGCTTAAGTAAGAGCGCAATGAGCCGACCGACGAATGATGCCGCATATACAAAAAACCCTGCAAAAGAACAGTATTTTTTTCTACGTGTGTCCGTCTACTGGGAGGAGTGAAATATAATCGAATATTCTTTTGAAACAGCATGCAAAATGCTTCGATCGTCGTTTCTCTATTGTTTTGTAGGTACTCATGAAGGTTTGAAGGTGATAGAACGTGAGACTGACCAACTCGACCAGGCAAACACAGTCATCATGAATGTGTCACATTCTTGCTTCCCTATCGTTTGGACAGTACATTTATGCATTAAGATTAGAACTGGGTGAAAAAACACATACTTTTCTGCATTGGAGGTACCATTTTGCTCTCCACCATCAGTAAAAAACATTGGAATCGTTTCGGAAATCGGTCCTGTCTCTCCCATCCCTCTCATAAATTAGTGTGTGCTGTTTGTGGTCGGTTCACGTGTGGCTAACCAAGGTTGAAGGTGGAACTGTCCCCCAGGGAAGGGAGCGACAACATTGTGGTTTTGAACACGACGCACACGTGTGTGTGTTGGGTTTTCTATGCACCGCAAACAACCCGGCTGCAGCAAATTTGCACATTGTTTTCTTATCTTTATCTTTTTGTTCTTTCATTCTTTATCCCCGAATGTCCCCATCACGTGTGTTCCTCGGTGCGTCTAGGATTGCTACAAACTATCTGCCGACGGGCTGGAGCAGGCAACGCTACGCAATTGAATCTCTCGACTAGTTCTCCCTCTAGCTCTCCCGTTGGCTAAATCTCCGCCCGGTAGAGAGGTCGTGTTCTATCTAATGATGCTGAAAGATAGTTTTGTTCCCTCACTAGTTCATGCTTTGTTGCTCCAATAGCACCGTTCGGTGCACTTTGCCTTCTGCCAATGAAGCAAACCCAACCGGGCCCCGAAAGAAGATGAAGGTGTACGAGGTCCGACGCGATATGGTGCATGTGCTGCTGTGGTTTGGTGCTAATTCTCTTTGATGTCATTTCTTCCCCCTTCAAATACATACACACACAGGGTCTGATGGACGTACACTCCAAGCTGATCGAGGATGATGCACCGAAGTAAACGCGATGTACCGCTGGTAAGATGGTGGGGATTTTTCGGGAGCAAATTGATAACAAATTAAGGTGGCTGGGAGGACTGCAATGTTGACAAAACCATATCTACCTTAGTATTGCGATGCGAATGGTGGCTTACGTCCGGTGGCAACGAACTCGAAGGTTTGCTAGTGTAGTGTTTGTGTGGGAAGCCAAGCCACAAACATGTTAACAGTAACGGTGCAATTTATTGTTATGTATAGTTGAACTTTTTTTTATTACTATTTCGTTTTATTACTGTATTTCTTCTGTGTTCTTTCCAAATCTCAAGCAGTGCTTTGCAAACACGTTTTTTGCACGATGAAAATAGAAAATAAAAGAATCGAATCAACTTTATGAAAGCAACAGGCAAGCGTTATTGTACCCAGAACTAGAACCAACTCTATTTGCCGCCGGGCAAGCAATTAGAGCGTGTTAATAATTTGCTCTGCGGTCGTAAAGTCTGTGCCGCCGAACAGTCTCACCATGCCGAACAGTCTTCTGCAGCGAATGGGTTCTGCATGCGTTCCTGTTAAAGCTCAGACCCCCTCGTCCGGGTGCTCGTAATTGACATTTCCTCGGGATCGTAAAACCGGGATCATTTATGGTGCTTTAAACTTCTCACCACTTTGCCAGTTGGAGTTCACTTGTCCAGTGTGCAGACGGGATCGAGCATGCTCCGGCTGACCAGCAGAGCTTTGGGTAAGAGGGTTGTGTGTTGGTGTGCTTGCACGCAGCATGAAATAAAACTTTCACCATTATCACGACACACACACACGCACACGTCGAAAGTCACAGTTGGGAGCCTTTTTTTTTGGAGGGGGCCAAAAACAGCCATCCATCTACCGACCAAGGGCACTGGCAGGACGGTTTTATGCGAAGGGTAAGTTTATAGTTTTACATCATGGAAAGGAACCGCTTCCATATTTAACTTCATTTTTAGACTTTAGCTTAGTGCTGTAACAAAAAAACAGGAATAAAAGGGTAGTACTTGGTTGGTGGTTGTGCTCCGATTAGCTTTAGTGCAGGGGATTGGCACGCCAAAGCTCGTCGGGGTATCGTTATGGTTTGATTTGCAGGAAAATGAACCCCACCCTGACTGTGGTAGCAGTAGGGTTGGATCGTAAAACTTTCCAAAGGGCTTCATAAAAGTAACGTTCCCGTCGATACTGGCCAAGGTTGTGTGCGATGAAATGGAGCCAACGCTTTCGAGGGGGGTGTAATGCTGTGATTTGTTCGTTCTACGAGGGGCAGCAAAGAGCCACTGGTGGTAAGTAGAGCGGTTAGTAACGATTTTTTTTTTTGCTTCAAAAAGGTTAAGTTTATGTCTTATTCTTTAGATTACTAATGCAATTTCTTTGAATTTGCTATCCGTTTTATTTACCGCCTAAAAGTATGCTATGTAAATAATTATGCTTCATTTCAACTCATCGCTAACTAAAACGCCTAAAAGTATGCAATGTGAACTTTTGTTTTACGGTTTTTGATCAGATGATGCAGCCAGGTCATATTGATACATTACTAAATTTTATATTTATTTTTTATGCGTGAAATAAAATTAAACTATATTAAAAAGTGTTTCTAAAATGTACCATCAAGTATTTGAAAATTGTTTAAGTTTAATAGTATACATTTAGGCGCGCAAGGAAGTGAGATTTAGAATGACGTCATAATTTGAACTACGAGTTGGTTATACACATTCCTTTTAAATGCCAGTTCGAACACAATTGCTGCAAATATTTGCTACAATACGATCGGCAGCAATTACGCTCTACTTTCTATCACTATCTGCCGTTCACATCGTCCAACAGAACACCTAGAAGGATACTAACGGACGAAGGTGCTAATTAAATCCTCACCGTGCTCATGGTGCTTATTGCTTTGCGATGTTTCGTCGTACGTAAGCATCGAACCAAAGTACGATAACGTTTCGTTTCGGCACTCTTCACTGATCGAAGTGCAAGCAGGCGGTGAGCTAAAACCATAATTTCGGATGAGACAAATTAAGTTCATTCAACTTATCGCAAGCGAACGAGAGGACAGAAAATTGAGCGTAGAAACATTTCGTTTTCCACACTTTCTTTCCCACCTATCTTAGGGCGTTCCATCTTAATCTTCAACCAATGTTCCGCTCGTCGACCTGCTTCTGTGTGGTGGTGTCTCCCAGAAAGAAATGTGCACCCACCGGAAGGGCGCCCTCTTGTTTAATCACATTAAAACTCCGGGGCAGAAGAAAGGCGCACGATAAAACACGGCACGATGGAAAGAAATGATGCGATAACTGTGGAAGAGTTTTTATCCCAAAAGGAAAATGTCTTCAACCTGTTGTTGCAGTTGTTGTTGAAAAAAAGCGATCCGAGGGAGGGAAAAGAAACTTGAATCTCTGCGGGACGGCTAAAGTCTGAGTGAATTAGTTTTGCCAACGGTTCGTAAATAGATTGCACTTGCACGTGGGATCCGTTATGGGAAGCGAAATCCCTGCAGGATCGATGCACTTGCACAGTGCAAATCTTCCCGTACATGCACCGAATGGCAATCAAGCAACGGTTTGCCATTCTGGTCAAACCGAACCAATTGTAACACGAGCAAATAGAGAGAAAATGGAAAGAAAAAAGCCAAGCACAACGAGAACATGGCCCAACATCACAACTTACAAAAAGTGTGCCACCGCTTCGATCAGGATTTTCCATCCCAAACAACTCGCCCACACGCCACAGATAATGGAAAGCTTTACCGTGGCGTGGCGAAAGCGACTTACCAACAACATCTCGAGATTCCGCGCCCGAGCCAATTGGCCGGAACAACACCCAATTAGGTTTTCGGTGTGGAAAGAGGGGATTTTCTTTTTCCAGCTCCAATAATTTATTTCGACGTTATCGATCCTCGCCCCCAAATTGAGGGGCACACACACAGGGAAAAAAGCCCGAGGAAATAAATGAAGAAAGGTGCACGGTACGAATCGGAAATGAAAACGAAAAGCCGTAACAAATGGATTGGCGTAGGAGCAGAGGCGAACAGTTGGTAGCGTGGGGTATCGTTTTGTGAATTAAACCCCTTTTTCGATACGCGTGATGGAAGTAATTTGTTCTTTCGTTGTGCATTCGGTTTGTAGGAAAGGACGGAAGTTGTAATTTTATTAGCTTTTGAGCAGTATATGATACGTGAAATGGAGCGTTGTTGTGAGTTGTGAATGAGTTGCATTGTATAAGTCTCATGTTGGAATGGTTGCTTTCGTCGTGTTTTTTTGTAGTTTTGTTTTCAATGAAATGTCTACTGTTTGAGTCTACTAAAGCTGCCCTTTTCTACTATTTAATTCGATGTAATTAAATAATATATTTAAATAACCGCTATTAGGAACGATTATCCTTACCATTGCATAGTTGTAGGCGCTATTAAATGGTGCCCTTTGACCTTTTTTCCCCATTTCACTATTTAAATTCGCTTGCATGCTTCCTTGCAAACATCTATCAGATGGTAGTCCAACAAAGAAGAATGACCATTTTTTCTTCCCCAAATGCATTTCCCAACTCTCCAGACATTCCTTGATTTTCACAAAGAAATTGCTCATCGCTATGGAAATCTCCCGCAAGAGGAAAACAAAATTCTATACCGTGGGCCAAGGAGGAGCGTTTGTGTTCGTTTTCAATGCAAGGAAGCACAATTACCGTCGAACCGTTGCCCTCGGTGCGGATTTTTGGTGTTTCCCAACATTCAAACCGTTCTCCCCACGTCAAAGTTCACCCTCCGCCGCGAGAGTACAAACGGATCAAGCGTTTTAAAATCCTTCGCAAATGAATGCTCCCTTCCCCTCCCCCCTCCTCCGAGATGGATGCCAGTGGCCTGTTTGTCGGCGCTTCTCAACTATGCCGCATTTTCTTGCATTCCAATGATAATGATGAGAAAATCAAGCGCAAAAAGCGATGCCAGCCCTCGGGATGTGGACGCGCGGAATTTGTTGGTACGCTGCGGGATTTAAAGCCACGGGAAAGGACGCACAGTCAGATGCAGACCGGTGCTGCAAACCACAGCATCGGTGGGGTTCGGTCTTTGCCTGCGTTAGGCCCCGCGCCTTTGGGGTTCGCTAATAAATTACGTTTGGGAGGGATTTTAACGATGTTACTGCTACAAACGAACCGACAAACAACGGTTCTCAAGGGAGATAAAGGGGATGGGTTCAAAAAAATAAAAGGGGGGATCACCATGTAAGGTTGAATCGGCAGAAGGCTGCGGGCCTGCTGAAGAAAAGATCGCTAATTTCGTTTGCTCGCTCAGGGACTGGAGAAGGTAAAAGTGGAAAATTGCAAAGAAAGAAGGTACGTGTGTCCCAGTTTTTTTTGCTCCACCAAGTGTTCAAGTGTTTTACCTGAGAAGGAACCGGAAGGTATAATTGAATAAGAGTTTTTGGGTGCGCTTTAAAATTAAACAAACAAATAAGCGATTCTGCCAGAGGCAAAGCAAATTGATCGATTACACGAATAATTGATAGCGAATCGATTGCTTTAAGCAGGGTTTTTAGAAGGTCTAGGAAGGTTAAAAAGTAAAAGAAATAAAAAATCGAGGTCGTAAAGGACTACAAATAAAGCATCGAAAAGAATGAGTCCGTTAAATTGTATGAAAAACGCTTCGTCGCGACGACTCTACATGTTTTCTTTTCATAGCATACTTTTAGGCGCTTTCGGCAATCACGGGCATTTAATGTTTCATTTCATGTTTGTTCTATTCTATAAAATTACGTTGCATTTTGTATTCTCAAATCTGTTTCTCCTTCTTTTCAAAGCGTTTTGAATCATTTATTAATTAGCTCACCAGAACAATTTGATTAAGTACAATCCATTTGTAGAGAAATATTGCATTTAATTTCCCTGATAAAAGCGCTTTAATGCGTTCTAATTGTACCACGATTCCGTTTGCTTCCACCATCCACCAGTACTGTTCGCATGATACGGCTACCCACCATGGCTAGTTACCATGTTTATTTGCGTGAATAAATCACTACTCTCTGTAGCAAAAAGGTAGCATGGAAACGCACTAGAACGATCAAACACGAAAGCCAGGCTCGTGTCGTGTTAATAAAGGAGCCCCGCTCCCGGAACGGCAAATGGAAAACGAGTGCTGTTATTTGCGTTCTTCGAATGGGCTTAAAGGGCACTCTATTGGTAAGACTAACAGCGGTCGTCGCCTTACCTTCACGCCCCTGCTGCCAATCATGCCTTCGTGTAGAAACGAAAGCCATGGGAAAGAAATGTGAAGGCTTATTGTTTGAATGGTTTGATTACTTCCATCAAAGATGTATGAGCGCATGGGATCGCTAATGCGTTCGGTTAGGCGGTTTGTTGTTCCGAGACGAGGAGGGAAATTATCGCTCACGATGGTACGATTCCCTGTGACCGCACCACCGTCCCAAGCGAGCGTTTTTCGGAAACGTTTGCGGAGGTGAAAAAGCGTTATCATAAGTTTTAATTAATTTCACCCCAATCCATCGATCCGCCACTATCTGGAGCGATTGTGGGTGTGGAGCAGCTTTCGAAACCATCCACACAGCACGTGGCTCATCCGAAGGCAAACAAAGCGGGAAAAGGGATAGAAAACGCCCACTGGAAATTGTATTGTTTATGGAAAACTTTTTACCGATACCAAACAGTGTTTGCGTTTGTGAACGAGATGTGGCCGGGTGAGCTTTAAAAGCAAAAGTTGTTATCGATTGTTAAGGCTGGTTAGTTGTGCAACACCTGGGCCTGTCGAAATGGCAAGATACAATCGCACGTTTTAATGCGTCTCGTAAATCACTTCAAGCACAGGGCACAATGTTTGACCAACCCTTACCGGTTCCTGCTAGAAAGCTATCGTACTGGCGAGACTCTCGGTTCATATCTTACACCATCTCAGCTGTGCAAAAGTTGATTTAGCACTGAGGCACAGAAAGGAATTAATGGAAAACAAAAAAAGTAAAACAACTTTACTGCGATGAAACGCGAAACTTCCATGACGCACGATGGAAAGTTTCGTGCAGCACGCTCTATTATAATCACGCTTTTGGCTTTTGGAAAATTTGCATAAATTAGGCACGGTGTAGGCACGGTTCGCGATGGCTTCTTCGTACCGACATGCGATCCATCACATTGGGTTCATTGTTTCTTGGAGCGAGGTGGGGTTGGTAGGGGTTTTTTCCTCCCGCCATTTGGAAAGGGTGTGTTCCCGGAGCAAGTCTAGCAATTGAAGTCAATGTTCGTTTTAACGGAGTTCATTACACACACGCAGGTGAACACTGGTTTGCAATTTACCTGTAATAAGCAACCGTGGGATGGCAAATGATGGGAAAATGTTAGTTTGTTTTAATGAGCAGTAGACGACATTTCTGATGTTTGATTTTTTTTTTGAGAAAATTAAAAAAGAATCACGTTGCAAATGTTGAACGAATTCGTATTAATATGGGTAAAGTTCAGTTTTACGACAAAAATAATGTTATTTTGTTCAAATTCCCTTGAAATGCTTTCATTTAAAAGAGGGCACACTTGCGCCTAACAGTATGCAAATTACTATTACTGGGTTTGTCAAGAATTTTTGGTTGTTTCCTGGACATTTTTGGTTATTTACTATTTTTTTCCCACAATTTTTTGGGGCGTTTTCCAATGTTTTTGGTTCGATATGAAACGACACCAATATATCGTGGGAAGGAGCCAAAAATCAATAGGAAACGATGAATAAATCCTGAGAAGAGCCCAAAAAATTATGGGAATTTACCAATAAACCGCTAAACCCTGTATCATCGGTTTCGAAACTATATTGCGCCAGAAAGTATTCAACATGATTTTTAACCAGCTCATTGGCTTCATTTATTCCAAAATATGTTTGTAAAACAAAAAATAGATTGCATACATTTAGGCGTATAGTTATGAGCAAAAAGGTACGAGTAAGGTGCAAATTAAGCGAAGAAACTATTTTTGAACATTAATGAATACATAGAAGAATGTATTTCATTTCATTTCATTTAAGTTATGTTTCATGTTTCTTTTTATGAAAGCTCGTCTATAATAAACCAGACACTCATGGTATCACACAGCCTAAAAGTATGCAATCCACAGCACAAAATCGTCTTAAATCTAGCTTTAAAGCCTAATATTGATACCAATCGAAATTTAAACGAAAAATACTTCAAAAGATTGATTAATTTTATTTGAAATAACGGAGTAAGCCACCACTCCTGAATGAAAAAGACTGAGTGCTAGTGAGTGCCAGTTGGACCAACGAATGGTAGAGCTTTTTCTAAAACAGTTTCATCGAGTTTCTCCTTCGCACGAGAGGAGCAGTTTAGAAATGTTTAGCCACCAGCCGTTGCTGAGGGAATTTTCTCTCTCCTACGAATACAAACGAGCGATTGCAAACCAAAGAAAACGTTCTCTTTCTATCGGGCTCTCTCTCTCTCTACGTTTGTCAGCTGTTGCTGCTATGGAGCATCTACATATAAAGTGCCAAATAAAACACCATGTCTGATGAGTGTGCCCACTAACAACTCACTGCCAGATGATGACGATTCTCATGATGATGCTGCTGCTGCAGATGATGCCAATGATAGCTAGAAGCGAAGATGTTCCACGAACGGGCGAGTACGAGAAACCGAAAAATAAGCAGAAAAATAACGAGCATCCGGAAATGAACTTAATAAAGCAAAGAGAGAAAGAGCGAACCGGGCGTCCTTGCATACGAGCAACCGAGGAAGAACAAAGAAAGACAAACTGATGCTAAAGTCAAAAGCCCAAAGCAAACGGTACCGGCACGGAGGGATAAAAATAGAAAAATTCTTCTTCTGCTGCTGCTGTTGCAACTCATAACAGCACCACGCAAAATGGCATTCGTAGCGTTTGCACGAAGGGAAAGCGTTTGCAAAGAAGCTGTTCCTTTCACACGCTTGTTTATCGGGTCTACGCCCAACATCTCGTCCCTAATCACCGGGACGGGTACCATTTTGTGTGTGTGTGTTGTTGTTTTCATTCCCGACCCCTATCCCAAAGCGAAAGGTGTGATAGAAAGCAAACATTCGGCCCTATTCGTCTCCCCTTCTTCCGGCCGGTTGTTTTCCGGTGCCCTTTTACGTGTGTTACTCATTGTTCCATTTACTGTCCATGCGCTTCGTTCGCGTGGTTTGGGCGATGAACGTCGGGATTCCATTTCCAGGTAAAGCTCGGGACAAACCCTCGGGCCCTTTAAGCGCGGTCTACAAGGGAGACACTTTTTCCCCCGAATTCTGTACGGAGGGTGGACAAACTTTTGTGCTCACTTGCTGCTGCCTGATTTGCTTATTTCCTGTCACCTAGCCCTACCTAGGGATTGGAAAGCAGAGCAAATTCGGCACTGGAAATGATCCTTTGATATTGATGTTTCACTATCTCTCTCTCACTCATTCTTCTCGGTATCTTTTCTATCCTCCGAAATTTCCAAATGGCTCAATTCCATTCAAAGTACCACCTTTACGATCAGCCGAAATTGTCATCCTATTTTCGAGGCCAAAAACTTTCCTCGTCTCACGACAATGTTTGACAACTCACACTTTTGGTGACTTTTCCGATTGTGTCTGTGAAAATGGGAAAGAGGCCACGATATGGAGCATGACATTTTTAACATACACACATGTCCACACTCACTTCACACTCACACTCACATAATGCTCGGTTCGAGGGAAGGGAAAGTTTTGTGATTTCACATGTTCCAGCGAATGTGGTGTTTTGCGGGACCTAGAAGGGAAAGGAACGAAGTACACACACACAGTTATATTAACATTTGGACTTTTTGAAGAGCAGTTCAAGTGCAACCGCTCAGCCCATGATGGAGAGCGCGCGAGGCTTTGATTCGGTAGATTTCCTGTTTCCTGAGCTCAAGTGTGTTTAGATGTTTGCGTTATGTGGAGGCGAACGTACGGTAAATAAATTGCGGTTCGGTGCGCCCGAAATCATCACCGGGGCCGTACGCATGTTTCCTTAGCTTGTGTCTCTTTTTCTGGTGTAAATTGCTTGCCAGCGTAAAATGTGATGTTTGTGGTGCTGGGTCACTAGAGAAAGAAGAGGGCTAAACGAATCCCATGCTTATGAAATCGTTTGCTTTTGAACAGGTAAAGATGTTTAAGGTGAAAAAAGAAAAAAAAACGTGCAAACACTTGGTAGCTTACGCAAACATGAGTGTAGCCAAATAAAGCATGGTAGCACAATTTAGACCATTTAGAGAGTTACTTAGAATTTAGTAAAGCAGACACATACGTGTGAAGCGTTTATTTTATCTACAAGTCTGTAGGCAAATTTGGCAATTTTAAAGATTATTTATAACTTCGGTTTCGCTGCGCAGACAGCGGAAGCATTTATGCGCCTAAATGTATGCAATTGTGATAGCAAAAATGATTTTGTATTATTTTTTGTTGATAAAATTCCATAATAATTCTATTATTTAGAAATAAAACACCATGAAATCGAATATATTGCCAATGTGTATTTTGAAACGTTCAACTCATTAATTTGTGTCGTCTAGCCACACGCTTACTTAAACGCAAACGAAATAATGACAAGCACGACCACACTTCATCGTAGCAAAACCACACCACAACCTTTTCCCATAACCTTAACGCAAACCACACCTCAGGAAAGGCGAGCATCACTATTTGCTTGCCGTAAAGCAACACTAGCAACGCTTTACCACCCACCGCTGAAACACTTGTGCCAGCGAGAAGTACTACTACCAGCCGGGGCGCAATGAAGCTGCCACCGCGAACAACCATCTCCACCACCACACCACCAACAACAACAGTTCGCTCGCAAACGTTCGCTCATAATTTATGTAAATTGTAATCATATCGTAATTATTCTTCCGTCTTTTAGGTTTATATTTAATGATGCTACACTTCTGCACTGCTCCGTCCCGTGTTGCACGAGGCCCCAACAAAGACGTGGGAAAGACGCAAGAAAACGTCCCCCCCTGTCACCCCGGGGATGGTGTGGCACCGACATCACCTGGCAGGCCCGTTCACCGTAAGACGCAAAGTAATCCCAGGGAAGGGGAAGCGACCAAAGTTTTCGGCACGATGGGAAGGTGTGGTCTCACTATTGGTGGTAATTTTTGGCTCATTTCCGGTACGGGTGAGCAGCCTTTCGCTTCCGCATGCGAGGTGTTGTCTTTATCCTCGACGGCATCAGAGCGGCACGCGGAAGAAAGGAAGAAGGGAGGGACCGGCAGTGACTTCCCAGCATAGTTTAAACTTGTCTGATGTATTGGGTAATGAAAAGGGATTTAAAGATAGCAATGCGGCCGACTACCTGGAAGCGAATGATGTAATTCATGTCTTACCTTTGAATGGTTTTAGTTTCCAGTGATACTGTATCACACGGCAGTTCTGTTTACTGAGCAGGGAGTTGAGCTGGGCACTTGATATTGACAGGAACGACTGTAGTTAAAGCTATCGCTACGGAAAAGAGGAGCGTTGGCGATGAGCAGCAGGAAGCTACTGCTCATTAACGTGCAGCAACATTTGCGGCTAAATTTCACGCGCTGGTGTTGATGAAGACGTAAATGAGATTATGGTGACACTTGTGCGGTGACAAAAGGAGATTAATTTGAGTGAATGCTTGGCGTCTGATTTAATGCCGTTCGTGCGCTGGTGTGGTGTAATGACGAATGGCCTGATTGCACAAAGTAGTTAAATGTTGTTGTTAATTACAGTATCAAAATTCCCGACACTGTTTGTTAGCTTGGTGATGTTAGCATCCATCAGGACCAATAAGATTAGCTGTATTGAAAATGTCCCATAGCCAATTTCAATCTTACCAATTCAGTGCAATTTTCTTTACGATAATGATGATCAAAATTTCAAATTATCAAATTAATTCAATGGAGTTAAAATCACCTCAATGCGCAGTAAAGTGAGCAATAATACATGTTCATTCTAAATTATCGAACATTTGACTTTATTTCTTCCCTCGAACGCAACCTAAGCATCGATGGCAAGATAAGGTTCGGTTTGTTTGGTACTGGAC
>VTWG01005648.1:0-10503 GCA_008817895.1 Anopheles fontenillei
ATCGAGAACTGTTAGGAAATGGTCGGTGTGTGTGTGTGTGTTAGGTGCGTACGTACGCGGGTGGGCTGATGATAGTGGCAGTGTGTACTAAATGCTGTCTCTGCTGCTTCTTCACTCTGTCCGTACCATTTGGCAGGCCCCCCGAAGAAACCCAAGAAAAGACACCGACCAGCACCGAGAGTAAAAGCGGGGCAAACACACCAGAGCCAGCCACACACAAAAAAAACTCCCATTTATTGCCACGAAGTCACATAATTTCGGTAGGTCACGTAATCGTTAAGCAAATGAGAAAAGGAGAGAACGCGGTGGGCGCAAATAAGCATGATAGAAGGGAGGAGAATGGTGGTGGAATAGGGATGAATGCGGGGGGCTCTCTCGATGCCCGATTTTCTTGGGGTTCACCCCACCCCAAGACTATGCCCCACTGCCGTGGACGCAGACTGCCGAGCTACAGGCAGTGGTGTGGTGGTGCTGTATGTCTCCTCGATTTTGACTTTTTGCAGTTTTTCCCTCTTTTTCCAAACACACAGTGTGTACCACCAGCCAACGGACAAGAAAACAACACCACAGAGAGGGTGCGCGCATGCACGAGTGAAAGAGAGAACATAAACAGTCAAGTGAGAGACAGAGAGAGAGAGAGAACGAGAGAGAAATTTAGACAGAGGCTCTTTTCTGGGGGCTGCGGGCGCGCTGCGCTGTTGATTTTTCCTATTTTTTCCACCCCAACCGACCGACCGTGAGATGACTGTCATCGTGCATAGTAGTGTCGTTGTTGGGTGGCACGCGAATGTGACAACGCGTGGTGTTGTGTAAACGTTTTCCTTTTTTTTTTTTGTAGGTAAGCGTCGTGAGGTGGTTGCGCACGTATCAGGAAAGGATTTTTGTTTGTTTGATTGATTCTTTTCCCCTGTACAATAATAAAAGCTTTGTAGATTTTTCAGATAAAAAACTCACAGTCATCTCAATTATTTATGAAGGAAAGCAGCAGAGAAAAGAAGAGAAATTTACATTTGTCTCTTTATCTCCATTTATCATTTTTCGCAGTCGGTAGGATTCGAACCTACGCTCCCAGAGGGAATCTGATTTCTAGTCAGACGCCTTAACCGCTCGGCCACGACTGCTTGGTAAATTAAAGCAAAATGAAACGATTCCGCTGTTATTTGAGAGCCAAGGAAACTGTTCACTCTTGTTGTTTTAGCTATTTCATTGTTTGATCCAAACCCAATTGACATTTGTTCCAAATTTTTAATCATGATCTGCTCGAATGCTTCTCGAAACACCAGCATTTGTAGATTTGTGTGTCATAAACTGGGTGCTTGTTTGTGATCTTCTTCTATCGGATGATGATGGCCGTCCATTTGTTTTTTCATTCATTTGCTTTGATATTTGGCGAACAAAGAAGTCACATTTCGTGCGGCGTAATTTTGTGAAAATACGGTGTTTTATTGGTATAAAATGACTGCACGACCAATGATACGAATTGGGAACGTTACTATTTCCAAAGAACAAAGTAGAAACCAACCAAAAAGCCACATCACAGTCGATTTTAAAGGACTTGCTCTAAAAGTCCTTTAAACTGGTGCAGTTAAAGCAAGTTTGAGGCGCCAGTTAAAGAGAAATAGCTCGAAGATCCGATTTTTGTGCTCGAAAATGTTGATTGGGAGTTATCGTATTACTTTGTGGATTGTTTAATTACATCATATTATTTCCCTTCATTATAGATCGACATACATTTTCCGGTTCATTTCCAACAGGTCCCTACAATACTTCAACCTTACAGAAAAAAAAACATTGAAGAGCACATTAGAAGCTGTTTGTCTGACACTTTCCTAGGCATTTATGAAACTATTCGAAAAATTGTACAACTTGCAACCACTTCTTCCCTTTGGTGCTTTGTCCGTTTGCCATACCTTCCACCTTTTTAATGTGCCATGGAGGAGGGCAAAACGGGAAAGAATAAATTGAGGTTCATGATAAAGGAAGGTTCACAAGCGTGTGTGTGTGTACACGCATCGGCTCCCGGATGGTGTAGCTGCTGTGCCCTGAACCTACCTACCCGGCCCGTTGCCGTTTGGCTAAAAAGCGTCTCGTACGGTTTTGAACCTTCCCAACCGGGATCAGCCGGCATCGATTCCTCTCTTCCAATTGCGAAGAAAACTTCGCTTCGATTTTACCCAAAACCACGTGGAGTAAGTGAGAGATGAAAAGCATGGAACCACTTCCACCACCTCGGTCGTCGAGAACGCCGCCCCGCTGCTCACACAACCGCCAGCACAAGAAGGGGAAGGAACATGTTTGGCGTTGTTCCGTTCGCGCCTGACCCACCCGCCCGCATATCCAACGTGTGCGTGTGTGGCGTTGTGTATTTCGAGTGCTCGAATTGTGATGACATGTTGGGTGGAAGGGAAAGCCAGCGGGGAGACGGACACACCGCCGTCCCGAGAATAGAAGGGAACAACACGGCGGTGTGTGTGCGCGCTGCCGATGGGTGAAAACTTCTCTTTTGCCGAACGGCAAAAAGGGAGTTTGTCGGATTGGCATGGATGGTCAAAAGAGGAGGGGACAGCTGGCGAGGGGGTGGAGCAGTAAAATTGGAAGTGATTACGTTACGGTCATCCGAATGCCACAGGCTTCCCCGCTTTTTCCACAGCACAGCAAAAGACGATAGAAACAAGCGAGCGAGAGCGCAAGAGATTGAGAAATAGAGAGAGAGAGAGCACGATGTGTGTGTGAGAGAGGCCTTTTTTGGATCAATCTGGGTACTGCTGCTGTTGGGGGATGTGGGGAGCGTTTCTTTTTTTTCAGGCCCATAAGTTTACACTTTAGCGCTTAGAATTGATAAATTAATGCAAACGGGCAACGGGGGGTTCGCCTGGGTCTCTCGCTCATGGTTGGCCGAACAGAAGACAATTCCGCACTTTTGCCTCGTACATGTGTGTCTCTTTGCGTGTGTGTGTGTGTGTATGTGTTTTACGGAGTAAGGGAATATGATTTAGCAAATCGGTTCCCCGAAATCGGAACACGTTTCCATCCGACACTGATGGGCCGTTTGATACGGAGAGACAAGGGATCAAAGCCAGGGATGCGTGATAGTTTATGGACAATATAATAATCCAATGGGTTCAGTATTGATAAAGGTGATTGTTAGTAAGTGCTTTAGCATATGCTTGTTTTCAATTAAAGTAATCGTAATAGTTGAAAGTAGTTTTATGACATTTTGACAAGTGATCATTTGAATAAATCAACATGCGATTGGGTTCAATGCAGTTGACTTTTAACTAAATATAAACAATAAGCATTAAACCATCATTTGAATAAGCTTTGCCACTTTATTAATCATTTCAGTAACGCGATACTGCGGAAAAAAACGAAAGTAAACCCAAACTAAATCGTACATTTGATTCGAAGCGTGTCTTTCTTTGTGTTTCTGTGAAATGGAAAAAAAAACATACACACCCCGCGCTCACTGTTGCTCATTCATCCTTTTTGCTCACCGCGGTGAGACGACTTCCTTCCGAAACAACAAACCAACCAACACCGCAACATAACGACCACGCTCGCGTATATGTGTGAGCGGGAACAAGCGTGTGGAGATCTACCCACTTTCCGGTGGAGGAGCTTGCCTTGGCCATGCAGTAGATGATGCGCTCTCTTATTTACTTTTCCTCGTCGAAGGGGGATAATTATTTGTATCACCCTTCGCCCCTTCTACTGCTGCTGCCCCTGCTGCTGCTGCTCAATGGTTGATTTGGCTTTTATGTTCTTCCGAAACTGAGCCGTTTTGCCTGCTTCCACCATCTCTTCCGGGGTCTTCGATGGCGCACCACTCCGCATCACTCCCAGACGTACCAGCATGTATTTGTATGTGTGTGTATTGCCCATTAGGCGATTTGAATTGATTATTTAATTGGTATTCTTTCGCTTTGGCGCGTTTTGTCGGATTATGAAGTACCGACAAACGCGCAAATTAGAGGAGTTGGGTTGGGGTGCGTTCAATAACAATTCTCCCATAGTTCCGGTACTTTGCGCAAGAGACAATTGTCATTTCTTTAGTATGCGTGTTTACGTGCTATGAGTGTGTCGCACAAAAAATTAGTTAAAACACGCGGCTTTTGTATTATAATTTATAAGCAATATTTGTTTCAATTAATAAAGTTCACCGCGTGACGTCTAGTCGATGAGGTCCAATGTTGTCTCTTGTCTTGATCCGATGTTTAATTGGTCGTTTAAAACTCGTATAATTGATTGTCTTTTTCGTACACCCAGCGTCCTCACTGTTAAAGATCATTCCCTCGTATAAAACATCACCCCGCAACCTTTACTAAAGATTAACAACCACCGACTGCACCACTGTCTTTGGCAAAGCAGAACAAAAAGGAAGAGAAGGGAACAGGACACAAACAAAAAACATTCCATCTCAAGGCAAAATTGAAACGCAAAGTTCCTTCCCACCAACCCAAACGAGGAAAGAGAAGTGTACAGAAAAGAACCAAAAAACAACGCCTACAACACACCGTTTAATGTTGGCTCCGTTGAGCAATTTTTATGACAATTTCGGCGTCGAAAAGCTGCCAAAGCGGTTGAGGGGGGGTCCGGTGGTGGTCCTGAAAATGGGAAGAGGAACGAAGAAAATAAGGGATGAAAAGGAGCGATGAAGAGAGCGAGAGAGAGAGAGAGAGTGAGAGAGCAAAGCAAAGCTCTGAGATGAGATTGATCAATGATGGTGTTTGATTTGATATTGACGAGCAGGAGCATCTTTGTCAAGAAACTAGTTCCAGATCGTTGTTCAATCATCGACAACTTAAACTACTTAAACTTTAATGACTTTGAATATTGTGCTAGAAAAGTGTGTCTACACATCACGAGAAGATTTCTCCTACTATGTACTGCCATTTTCAAAGTGACATATACTTCATTTTACCTGTACGTGTGTTTTTTGTTCCTTTTTGGCTTGTGTCGTTTGCATAAAGTTGCTTACAGGCGCTCGAAAGGAAGAGGAAGTTCAAAGGTTTCAAGAGAGAATCACTGTGTGCAGCTGGGGGGACCGTGTGGGGGCTGGGGGGACGTAGAAACAGGCGGGTGCCCAAGCGGGGCGGAGTGAACGTGAAGCGACTGCAAAATCTAGCCAACTTCAAACCGTTGTCGGATGAAATATCACACGCAACTCGGACTTTACCGCTCCGTCTCTCCATTTTGCTGCTGCTCCGCTCGTTCGCTTCGTTTCGTTCACTATCTCTCTCTCTCTCTCTTGGGACGTTGTAGTAGGCGCGTAGAGCGGGTGATGTGAAAACGTGTTCGATACGAATATTTAGCTGTTTTGTGTAAACCGGAACGGGCGCAAGGATGAGTGGAGGTTGGAGGTGGCACAGGAGATTTTGATCGTGGGTCGGAAAGCCGGGAAAAGATGAACATTTTCCACTGGCTGGCTGGCTGGCTGGCTGGCCATTTCGGAGCACCATCGGGATAAAGGAAGTGCAAACAACATGGTACAATCGAGGGTAACTCTCTCTCTCTCTCGCTCTCGCTTACGCAACCGGCCTACTGCGAATCGAAAGTCTATCCTGCTGAGTGTGGTGTGATTCGCTTTGGCGGAACAAAGGACCTCGCCTGGTGCTGGTACCGTAACGCCGCTCGTAAGGATATATGCGGGACACTGGGAGCACCATTCGTTAGTGTGCCGTATGCACACACATACAAACACACACATACACACACACACACACATACAAACACGATGCAAAATGCAATTCTGGACGCGTCGTCCGCGGGCACATTAGACGGGATGCAAATTTATGGTGAGTCGGAAACGAGCATGATTGTCAGCACGGCATCAAACAAAGGCACGCACACTGTCACATGCTGCTAAGGATGGGCTGGTTGGAAGGGGGTGGGTGTATTGTGCTATTACGTGTACTAAAAACCACTTATTTTGCCGCTGTCTAGCGCTCGGCTAACGCCGCTTCTGCTCACGTATTTTCACACGCATGGAAAAAGGGGAGATGGTGGTGGTTGGCCGATGGTTTGGATTTAATTGAGATAGCTGGAATTGATGCTGGATTATGGAAGGTGGCACGGTGTAAATGTTAAATACCATTCGGTCTTGATTCTTTGCCAATTTTTGACTCCGCATGGCTATCAATTGACTATGTTTGGGTGTGCTACATTTTTTCCGTATTTTTCGTGTGTTTAAGTTAGACTAACCATCACTGTATCTACAAAATTATAGTTGATATATGCACTGTACATGAGCACTTTGACAGTTTAATAAAGAGGAATAGTGGCAGCATCTTTGTATACAGTTAAGGGAGCACATAATGCTATAATCAACATTTTCGTAGTCTTTTTGCTATAACTTGTCCACTTATCAAGCTAGATTGATTTTTTTCGATAGATAACCATTCAGAGCATTTGGGTTTGGTTTGTATAACAGAAGGTCATCATACTTTGGCTGTTATATTTTTGCAAAAATATAGAAAAAAACCCATCACATTTGAGATCATAATTTAGTTTCATAAGTAACAAGACAAGCTATGCATGTGGAATAAAATCATTCGAAATTCTACTTCTGTCTAACATTTCAAACATTCTATACTTAATTATCTTTGCTTCATGTATTTCTTTATACTTGAGAATGGTCAAAGTTATGCCTAAACCCCCAATTTTAAGTGGAATGAATCAAATGAAGTCTGAAGGAATTAAGTCTTGCCTGTACAAAGCGGTTTTGCTCATTTTACCTTATTAGTTTTTATAATTATTCTTTTTAATTTCAAAAAAGAATTGTTTCCCATTCTCCGACCAACAATGAACTTTTGTTAAGTGCCGACCTAATACCGGCTTGAAGTTCGATTCTGATCTAATTTTTTCAGGCAAAAGGAACACGTTATACGTTCCACGTCTTTCGATAAATAGTGAAACGTGTTCACAAGTGCAACCAATTATAAAAGCATAACAAAACAGCATGATAACATTTCTGTACGTACATTAAACTTCTTTCAAATTCGTCAGTCAGACATGTGTGTGTCAATGTGTCAAAAGAAACCCTCAAAAAACCATAACCAAAATAAGTTAATAGCAATAATACTTCGTGGCAGACATACACGTCCGCTCTTCCTGTTGCACGCCTATCAAGTTCCTTCTCCAGCGTGAAATAAACCCTTAGCCAGCATATGGTGTACTCCACGTGCTACGTGGACTGTATCTTGACACGAGTGAAACATATACTGTGCGGGTGTTTGTGTTTGTGTGGATGTGTGTCTGTTTATTTGATTCATTTGTTGAGCACCACCGTATCCCTGCACAACTGTTGTAGGTGCTATTGTACATTTTTTTGGGGAAGTTTTGTTTGATTTCCGCTCACTCGGGAAGAAGGTATCTTTTTTCACTTCCACAAGACATCGCGGAGCGAGCACAATAAAGAGAGATAGTGGAAGCAAAAAGAAACACCCTTCAGGTGGCAACGACCATCCGGACCTGCTGTTCAAACTTTCTGAGCACCCCGGTACCCGGCGGCGGCGGCGGTGGCGGCTTGCTCCTGTCGTCTTATTTGTCGTCGGTTGGGTTCTTTCGTCTGCCGCTCGTCAAGTTCCCTTTCCATGCGCTCCCGTTCACCTTTTGCGTGTGTGTAGGCGCGAGCTCTAGCACGGTTGCTGGCTGCTTGTGGCCGGCAGGGCAACCATCAGCTAGCGGCATTCGTCCCATGTGGAGCTGTGTGAAGTTTTGTGACGATTTAGGGAAGCCATTTTTGCCACTAAAATTGTTAGTCCTACGATATGGTTCTCTTAACAAAAAGAGAGACATTTAAACTAGCGGGGTTCACCTACCGGAAACATAATCACGTAATTAATCATTTGCTATAAACTTGACTTTTTGGACTCAATCGCTGCCCGGGACGAAAAATGACCTTAACAAAATTTAAACTCCTACTACACACAAAAAATACCACCTTCCCACTATAACTCTCCCATTCAACATTACGTGGTTTTTATTCCCCCCTTGTCGGGTCGGGTCGCTGAAGTTCATTCAACCGTTTCGATGAGAATGCACAGAAACAGGCTGTAAACCGAACCGAGTCAGCGGGCAGCAGTACACAGTCGCCCTTGTTTATGGAGTCGCGAGGACAAGGCGAAGACAAGCCCCGTGTGGTGAAGGAGCATGATGAAGGAGGTGGCGGTGACTCTCCATCGGCCCGTGTGACTTAATTGCGTTTATAACTTCTTCGCGAATCCCAACCGGTTGCCGGTTTGGTCAAGAACCGACAACGGCCACAGCGGCGACTAAGACGACGAAAGAGGTTCCAGCTTCTGCCCGGGATTGGACGATCATTAATCAAAAAAACGCAAGGGAGAGGGAGCAAAGGATAGCAACACCTCCTCCTACACACATCGATCGGGGCTGAACTTCCAGATCCCAGTGTTGCCACACAGCGACGAGGGTAATAAACCGGATCTCCTGTGTAAAGTGAGTATCCTCACAGGGTTCTCGTTGCACACGCAGGTGTTGTCGCGTACGATTCTCTTCCCTTGACCTGTTGTGGTGACGCAACTGTGTCCCGTTTGATACCCTCTCCTGGAGGAGCCAACTGGATGGAGTTCTCGATGGCGTAGTGTGTTTGGATGAGAGTATGTAAAAAAGAAGAGCCTCTCTGGAGATACCGGGGATCGAACCCGGGGCCTTTCACATGCAAAGCGAACGCTCTACCACTGAGCTATATCCCCGTCGATGTGAGAAGGTGGCTTAATAGCGTACGGCTGAGCTCTAGTGCGCGGGGAAGGCAACGATCTCATTCTCACTTATTGAGCGATCTTTCTCTCTCTCTATCCCCCTCTCTCGTACTCGCTCACCTCAAAAAAGTGTTTTTATTATTATTTTGCAAATAACTCCACGGTTCAAGTGCGTCAAACGAAGTGCGCTGTATGTGCTTCCTGTTCCAGCAACAAAAGCAAAAATGAGGCACAAAATGAGCACGATAATGCGCGGTGGCTTGGGCGGATGGCAGTGACGTACTTCAGAAAGGGGTGGGGGAAGCGAGCTGGAAAACGGTTAGAGGTAAAGTCGTTCGTCGCCAACCAGACTGACCCTCGCAGATGTTGTTGATCTTTTAACACATTTTCTCCCCGGGCCGTCCAAACCGTAGCCCTCCCCGCAATTGCTCTCTCCCTGTTTTTGCTACTTCCTCTCAGTGTACATTTGGTGTTGTTATTTGTATTCCAGCTTCGGTCGTTTCGCTTGCCATACAACCAGCCCATTCCCTGGTCATCGATGAGGCCTTGGTCTGTGGAGAGAGACTCGGTCGGTGTTCGGTGCAGTTGCATGGTTCGATGGAGAGCCAAAAACGAAAAGCAACAGGAGGGAATGAGCCCAGAATATCCCAGAGATCGATGCGCTGGTGAGGTGAGGAGAGCACTGAGATTACGCGTACCAGCCGAATGTAAGCACACGTAAGCACTGGTCGTACAACTCGGGGAGGACGTGGAAGACATCATCGCCATTACATCAGTCAGGATTAAGCATAAAGCAGCAGTATTTGGTCCTGCTTTATTCCTTTCGCTTATATTCCAGCCCGCCAGCTCGCTAACCTTTTTCACCAGCCGAACCGAAAAAAAAAAAACACGCTTCCGATGGGGTCATAGATCTGGAGTGGGTTTTTGAGTCTTTCATGACCTATCCAACCAACGCTAACTGGCTGCTCCAACAGCGCACCGCACGCGGCAAAAGGTCGGAGAGCAGTTACGCCGGAAATTCCGTCCGACCCGCACAACAACGACTGCGTGACGACGAACCCGCCATATACACTGGGGCAAAAAAAAACATTGATCCATGCGCGCCTGCCCTTCTCTATATGTATGTGTGCGTCCTTTTCGGGGCTTTTACCCTCTTCAAACGACGTTTGCGGTACACATTCGATTGCACCGGTGAGAAGAATAGCGTTTAGCTCGCAGTTAAAGATGCATTTCTTTCCATTCTCCTCGGTATGTTCGCTCACCCTATTCGTTCGATCCGTGTTGTTTCGATTTTGGTTTATTGTATTATTTTTCATTCCGTTTTTCCTTTGCACCTTCTACCAACGACACACATACAAACTAATTCAAAGCCGGCATATAGTCATGCTTCCGTTCGGGGTTTGATATTATTATTCCAATCATCATCATCATCATCATCATCCCTCTCTGGCATCATTCACACACAAACACGCACACGCGGCATCAAACGCAGCAAAACACGCCGTTGATGAATCGCGCCATTGAAACAAGGAGATGAGTCTCTTGTTCACGTACACACACACAGATTGTTCTCTCCGTTGGTAGCGGCAGCAGCATACTCTCGCAGAGTATGTATCGTCGATGTCGATTATCCCGAACGAAAAAACATTAAAAAAACATGAGCTTATCTCCGCGGGGTGTGTGTGTGTGCTGGTGATGATGCCGGGGAGGCTTCTACGACCAGACGGAGTGAAACAAACGCAAAGGGGGACATACCAGCGGCATCAAAGCAGCTTCTCTCTCT